>JBBGZY010002548.1:175000-292673 GCA_037952925.1 Lithobates clamitans | reverse complement strand
TTATTCTCCATATGGAACTGTTTTAAAGTTCCCATGGCTATTTATTGCAGCTGGGAAGTATTACATTAGCCATAAATGTGGTCTCTTTCCATCATTAGCATGACCCAGACCAGATGTACATGAGTCTGCTGTGCGGCACATGATTGTGCCTGTGGTAGTATAACCTCGTACATCACTGAGCTGTATCGGAGGATAGTCCTTCTTCCTTCTGAAACATATAAGAGTAAGTGCACACGGTACTGGGGTATAAACATCGGGTTTGTGGCAGAAAGTTTCTGCATAGAAACGCAAAGGATAAGCCGTATAATAGATGCAATATTTGCGCATTATTGTACGTATGTGTAAAAAATCTAAAATTTTACCCCATATCATTCTTGGTGCTTTAAAGCGTTTCCAAAGCCTCCATAGAAATCTATGACAACGCTTGCTAACAGCACCTGAAGCTTTTGAGGAGCTTTTATTCAGAGTTAGCTTTACTTTGTGGTGGAGGTATTGCAGGTATGAGATATCCCAGAATGCACTGGGAAACCAACAAGCAAACCGGAAAGACATCATCAGCGGCCACTTCCGGTCCATGTGTATATATTCCCCAAGTGTCTGGATCAGGCGTCACATCTTGTGTGCATCGTGCAGCAGCAGGAAGGTGAGACTGGAGCGGAGAAATCAGCAGACGGCACACACGCTGTAGCGGGACCGGAGAGAGAGGACTGAGCGGCAGAGGATCAGCAGAGCTGGAGGACCAGAGCAGGAAAAACTAGCAGGTGTCACACATAGTGAGCAGCTTGGGAGCAATATAGCGGGAGGTGAGCGGGGACCGGAGAGAGAGGAGGAATAGCAAACCAGAGGATCAGCAGAGTTGGGGGTTACTACTGAGCAGGGAGCAGCAAAGCTGGAGTTACTGCTGAGTGGGGCATCAGCAAAAATGGGGGTACTACTGAGCAGGGCAACTGCAGATTGAGGGTACTAATAAGCTGCGGATCTGCTGAACAGAAGTACTAATGAGCTGGGGATCTGCTCATTGGCGTCCCTAGGGGGGGGGGGCAGAGGGGGCCCTGACCCCCCAACATTATGCTGTGCCCCACCATGTGCCCCCCCAATAAAAAAAAATATATATAATTTTTTTTTTTTTTTACAAAAAATCAATGTCTAAGAGGGAGAGCGTCCTCAGTCAGCTCCTGCAGGTGATTCCTCCCCCCTCCCTCTGCTTGCTGACACTGCATAATGCGAGCGCTCACACAACCACGGTCGCCCGATCTGCTCCTTCCCCTGCATCCTCATTGGCAGGGAGAAGAGCGAGTTGCAGGAAGGACTCCACCAGGACTCTCAGTTACTGAACAAACAGACTGATTTCTCCCGTCCTTAGGACAGGAGAACCAGCCTGTAAATTCCAAGAGATGCCAGACCAGTGCAGTCAATAGCAGTGGCAGAACACCAGGGCCCGGAGGCAAGACAACCTTTGCAACCCTGATAGTTTTTTCCACTGCTTTGGATCCTTATATTTTCTTGGTATGCTGGTGACATATATCTCTTGTTTTCTGCCACCCTGGGGGGGGGGCCCAATACAGTAGGAAGGGAGCTCACTGCAGAACATGTGAAAGGGCCGTTGTGGGGTCATAGTAAAGGGCCCCAGGATATATGTATATATATATATATATATATATATATATATATATATATATATATATATATATATATATATATATATATAAATATATATATATATATATATATATATATTTGCATTTTATAGTTGCCCCCCTACTTTTGTCCCTGTCCCCCCATGTGCCCCCCCTAAATATGAAAACTGGAGACGCCACTGGATCTGCTAAGTGGGAGTACTACTGAGCCAGGGTTCTACTGGGTCCCACTTAAAACAAATAGAAAACCAACACACACACACAGCATTTGCCAAGCTTCATTAAGGCTGGGTTCACACTGATGCCAGATGCGTCTTGGCAGAGACAGAAGTACAGTTAAATCACACTTGTTTAATAATAAAAGTAAAAAGAAAAAATGTAGTCAAAACATAGCCAAAATTCAGTAACCGGAATGAATAGTCAGCCAAGCCAGAAGTCAGGGATCAATGTAGTGAAACAGCAAGCAGGATCTGGAGCCAGAAGGGATCGCAGCACATTGTGTTCGGAGCCCACTCAAGTATGTTAGAAAAGCAAATGAATATTCGCTTTTCTAACCACCTCTCCGCCAATCAGGAAGCGTGGGTCTAATACCCGTCACGTGATTGGCTGAAAGGACAGGCGCTCCTATTGGACACAGCTTGCCGCTGCCTAACCCGCTGCCCGTCCCACAGCTCGCCGCCGTCACTCACTGCCTGACCCGCCACCAAGATAGGGTAAGTGCCGGTCAGACAGCGAGCGGGGGGGTCACAGTGGCTGCATTTGATGGGCACAGTGGCTGCATTTGATGGGCACAGTGGCTGCATTTGATGGCACAGTGGCTGCATTTGATGGGCACAGTGGCTGCATTTGATGGCACAGTGGCTGCAATTGACGGGCACAGTGGCTGCATTTGATGGCACAGTGGCTGCATTTGATGGCACAGTGGCTGCATTTGATGGGCACAGTGGCTGCATTTGATGGCACAGTGGCTGCATTTGATGGGCACAGTGGCTGCATTTGATGGCACAGTGCCTGCATTTGATGGCACAGTGGCTGCATTTGATGGGTACAGTGGCTGCAATTGATGGGGCACAGTGGCTGCATTTGATGGGCACAGTGGCTGCAATTGATGGGCACAGTGGCTGCATTTGATGGGCACAGTGGCCGCAATTGATGGGCACAGTGGCTGCAATTGATGGGCACAGTAGCTGCAATTGATGGGCACAGTGGCTGCAATTGATGGGCATAGTGGCTCCATTTGATGGGCACAGTGGCTGCAATTGATGGGCACAGTGGCTGCATTTGATGAGCACAGTGGCTGCAATTGATGGGCACAGTAGCTGCAATTGATGGGCACAGTGGCTGCAATTGATGGGCATAGTGGCTCCATTTGATGGGCACAGTGGCTGCAATTGATGGGCACAGTGGCTGCATTTGATGAGCACAGTGGCTTGCATATGATGGTCACAGTGGCTGCATTTGATGAGCACAGTGGCTGCAATTGATGGGCACAGTGGCTCCATTTGATGGGCACAGTGGCTGCAATTGATGGGCACAGTGGCTGCATTTGATGAGCACAGTGGCTGCAATTGATGGGCACAGTGGCTCCATTTGATAGGCACAGTGGCTGCAATTGATGGGCACAGTGGCTGCAATTGATGGGCACAGTGGCTGCATTTGATGAGCACAGTGGCTATGTTTGAAATTGAGATTTTTTGAGCACCAGCCACCACTGTATGCCTAAATTAGCATAAAAAATGAACATCTTACATAGATGATGTGCTTGCTGGACTCCCGATCATCATTCCACACAAACATGTCGATCAGCACTCTCTTGTTGAATCTATAGTTCAAGAGGGACATTTTTTCTTCGAGACTCCACTGGGACTCTATCAAATTAAATAAATTCAAGTGAGAATACCAGTAAACAAAGCTTTTAACTTTTTCTGTATTGTATATAAAAAAACATCCATTTAAGTATATTCCCCACCTCTACAATTGTCATTGGGACAGGTGCGTGTCTCCCATAAACGATTTGCATTCACCTCTTATTCTGGGGACAACTCTAAAAATTGGAATTTCCCCTTACTTCCTGTCAATGATCACCACAATATAACTGAGAGGGTTAATCTCCACAGAAATTAAAACTTTAGAAAAAGTACTCAAAATTTAGTCCTCATACACACTGGACGTTTTTACAGCTGCTGTTTTTGGCTTCAGACGTTTTTTTTTCTGCAGCCAAAAAAACTCCCCAGCATGTTCTCCTATGGGTCCATGCACACATAGGCTGTTATCAGCAGTTTTTGGCAGGGTAGTTTACTGGCTGGAAAAAAAAAAAGAAACAGTTTTGTGAAGAGTTTTTCAGCTTTAAAACTGCTCTAATTATGTAAAGAGCTAAAAAAAAGCTTAAAAACACAAAAAAATAAATAAAATAAAAACACTGACAAAATGTGGCTGTTCAACGTTTATCAGCGTTTTTGAGTCATAAGCTTTTGTTGGAGTATAATTCTGTTAAAAAAAGCTAAAAAAAAAAAAAAACGCTGAAAAATGCTACTGCAAAATCGCTAAAAAACAAATTCTACAGCTTTCTACAGCTAACGCTACTGACTTTTTTTACAATGTCCAGTGTGCATGAGGCCTTAGAATCGCATATCAGGACTTTTAAAGTGTTTTTACAATTACAATTAAAAAAGATATTAAAATTACAAAATACTTTTTTAATTAAACTGTAAATTGTAAGTGTTTTGTAATTTAACCACTTAAGGACCGAGCCTCTTTTTGAGATGTGTTGTTTACAAGTTAAAAACAGTTTTTTTTTTTTGCTAGAAAATTACTTGGAACCCCCAAACATTATACATTTTTTTTTCTAACACCCTAGAGAATAAAATGGCGGTCGTTGCAATACTTTCTGTCACACCGTATTTGCGCAGCGGTCTTACAAGCGCACTTTTTAAAAAAAAAAATACACTTTTTTTTAATTAAAAAAATAAGACAACAGTAAAGTTAACCCAATTTTTTTTTTATAATGTGAAAGATAATGTTACGCCGAGTAAATTGATACCCAACATGTCATGCTTCAAAATTGCTCGGAATGTCGTCAAATTTTTACGCTTAAAAATCTCCATAGGCAACGTTTAAAAAATTCTACAGGTTGCATGTTTTAAGTTACAGAGGAGGTCTAGGGCTAGAATTATTGCTCTCGCTCTACCAATCATGGCGATGCCTCACATGTGTGGTTTGAGCACCGTTTTCATATGCGTTCATGCATGCGTTCGCTTCTGCACGCGAGCTCGGCGGGACGGGGGCACGTTTAAAAATTAAAAAAAAAAATTTTCTTATTTATTTTACCTTTTATTTTTTATTTTTACACTGTTTTTTTTAAAAAAATTGTCACTTTTATTCCTACGCTAAGGCTACGACGCTTTTATTGCTACGACTAAGGCTGTTGCCAAAACACGTCAGCTTTATTGTTTTATTGTTACTCTGATGTACTAATAAACGACACTTCAAGTATTACAGTTTTGCGGGTTCTTCTTATTACTTTTATTTCTATTACAAGGAATGTAAACATCCCTTGTAATAGAAACAAAGCATGACAGGTCCTCTTAAACATGAGTTCTGGGGTCAAAAAGATATCAGATCTCATATTTACACTTGAATGCAATAATAAATAAAAAATTGTCATTTAAAATTTTTTTTTTTTTTTTAAATGGCCCTTTAAGAGCTATGGGCGGAAGTGACGTTATGACGTCGCTTCTGCCCTGCAATGTTATGGAGATGGGTGGGGGCCATCTTTCCCTCACTCGTCTCCATGCCCAGCAAGGGTGAAGATCTGATCAGCTCTTGGTAAGTGGCGGAGGGAACCGGAGCGAGGCGGGATGGGGGGGGGGCCCTCTCCTGCCACCGATAAAAAGTGATTTTGCGGCGAATCCGCTGCAGAGACCACTATTATTGGAAATCAGGCCGCCGGCCCAACAAGAGGATACCGGGGTTTTGGCAGCCAGCTGCTGCCATAACGACAATATCCCCCTTCAAAGTCAGGACGTATATCGGCGTGCGGCGGTCCGGAAGTGGTTAATTGTAATTTCTTACAATTAAAATGACACAACACTTAAAGTAGAATTATAGGCACATTTTTTATTTTTATTTTTGGATAGAGTAAGGGATGGTTATAACTAGGGTTGCACTGATACCGATACTGGCATTGGTGCCGATACTCAGCATAATCGGTATCGGTACTTGTACAAATGCTCCGATACCTGAAACCAATACTTTCAGGCTCCGTTCTTTGGAACTCTCCCACTGACAGCGGAGATGTAAAAAATTATAGGTTGCTAAAAGAGAAGTTGGGATTTCTTTTTTTTTTTTTTGCATATTCATACTTACCTAGGTGGATGCAGCATCGGTCCCCCCAGCGCCTTTGCACTAGGAACAGAGCGATCGAACACCGCCGTGAGGGACAGATCGGCTTCGGGTGAGGACATTGCGGGCGCCATGGACAGGTGAGTGTCCTTATTTTAAAAGTCAGCAGCTGCAGTATTTGTAGCTGATGACTTTTTAATCTTCTAGATTGTAAGTTCTAACGAGCGGGGCCCTCTGATCCCTCCTGTATTGATTTGTATTGTAGGTATACTGTCTGCCCTCATGTTATAAAGCGCTGTGCAAACTGTTGGCGCTTTATAAATCCTGTATAGTAATAAATAATAATAATAAAAAAATTTTGGCGGAACTCCGCTTTAACAACTAATGACTCATTCAGCTGTCAGTGGGGTTACCATGTTGACAGCTGAAGTGTAAATTAGAACTGTCCAAAAAATAGCCCGGAAATGTTTATCGACAACATTGCTCAGCCACTTTAACAGAAAGATAAAAAGAAACATTGTTTCTTTTTGTATCTTTCTGTTTATTCATTTACATATCAAAGGGATGAACTTCGATCTACAGGTGAAGTCAGTTTAAAGCAACCTGTAAATATTTTTTACTTTTTTTTTTAAATTAAATGTTCCATTATTAACCCCTTATTAACCCCTTATTAACCCTTAATTTATGCTAATCAGCCTTATTTAACTCCTTATTCTCTTTCTCCATTTAAATCTTATTTTCCTGCTGATTTTTTTGTTCACTTCTATTTTAAAAACTTTTAATAATTAAACCTTTTTTCTTTTTCTTTTTTTTTTTTTTTTTTTGCTTGGTTCGTCAATATTTTTACACCTTTAACATATATTTACATGTTTCACATTGAAAAAAAGCGTAACATGTATTTTTTTTTTTTTTAATTCAATCTATAAATAACTTTTCAATGCTTTGTACAATTGCTGACAGCTGAAGTGTAAACAAAACAGTTCCAATAGGTGTTGGTTGGTAATTGGTATTGGTGAGTACTAAAAAAAAAAAGTATCGGTGCATCCTTAGTTAATATCCCTGTTGGTTTATTTTTTGCCATCTGTACCCCATTGCGGAGATTTCCCTTCACTTCCTGTCCCATAGATAAAACAGGAAGTAAGAGGAAATCCCTGTAAATTAAGGGAATCCCTTGGGAACCCGCAGGCCACCAGAACTAGTGTCCCCATTGGAAGATTTCTCCTCTATTACTTTTCCGGGGACAACCCAAAATGTAGAATTTTCCTTTACTTTCAATGATAATGGTAAACAGGACAAACAGCAATAAAAACTGACAAGTATTCTAATACTCTTGTCTTTAGGTGTACTTTAATCGTAAGACTTTTAAAGATCTTACAATTAGAATTAAAAACATTACTGAAATTAGACTTTGTATCACATTTTCATTTAATAAACCAAGTGCATGTGACTTTGTACTTTTAGGTATCACTACCAGGGGCAGCCCATCCATTAAGGGCGCACGGGCGCTGCCCCCCCCCCCCTATCCATGGCCACCTCCTCCTATCCATGTGTCCGACCCCTTGCAGGATGCCAGATGCATGGATAATAATGATTTGATTGGTTATATTTTCTATATTTGTGGATGCATAGAATGCACTTTTTGGTTAAGTTCTATTGGCAGATATCATGTCTAATTTTATTTTTTTTTATTTTTTGAAAGCACAATAAAAAAATTGTGTAGAATAATACTTGGCTGTGTGTTTTACTTCAAATGACAGTTTGGGAGTAGGCAGTTACATTTAAAAAATACAATGTAAAATTATTCAACAAGAGACACCAACATAGTTGTATCTTTGATCTTAAAACTATATAATGGTGTTGTGGTAACTTGCCCAAATTAAAAAAAAAAAAAAAAGCATAATAATATTATTCTTGATATCACTAGAAAAAAAAAGCCTTTGAAAATGTGTTTGCAATAACTCCATCAGTATCACCAGCAAAGCAGCTTCATTATTATCCCATTAAAGAAGAAGAGAATTGTGCGCTGCATTTCCAGATTTCATAATTTGCTGCTTCACGAATGTGAATTCTCCATTACGAACGCTAGTTTACAAGACCGACCGCTTCCGGCTCGTCCTTGCTTCCGAGCATGCGTGTTTTTACTTAGGACTTTTGTCCGACGGACTTGTGTACACACGCTCGGAGAATCCGCCAACAAACATTTGTCCACGGAAAATTTTAAACCTGCCATCCAACATTTGTCCGCAAAAAATCCGCCAACAATTGTCCGATGGAGCGTACAAACGGTCGGATTTTCCGCCAACAGCCTGTCATCACACAATTCCCATCGGAAAATCCGATCGCGTGTACGAGGCTTTACTGAAATACTTCCAAGATGTTGCTAGGACATTTGCTAAGAGAAGTCTAGTTATTACTGCTCACCTCCACCATCACAGGAGAGAGCTCTCAGATGCTGAGCTCAGAGCTACTGAATCAGGGGAGAGAAAGAGCGTGTGAGCGGGTTTGAATCAGGGAAAAAGCTCACTCCTCCTGATGGTGAAGGTGAGCGGTAACAATTAGGCCTCGTCCTGGGAGTATTCCACCCAGGATCCAGGAGGCATGTAAATGGCCTACACCTATAGCAAGGGTATTATTCAGCTTTAGTCAGAGCTGCACAGTTTTATTTTATCAACAGCCCCTTACCTGCATAGGCAGTTTTTTTGGTTTTTTTTCTAAAGGTGAACTAACCCTCATTTAGTTATTTTAATATTATTTAAAAAAAATTATATACTTTTTTTCAAGTATGATTGAGAACTTTAATAAATCCAATTTTTCCGTAAGGCGCTTTCACTGCTTGTAAAACAAACTAGTTAGGAGAATTCTCGGTGTGTACACAGCATATTGCCCAATAGTGATTCATAATAGTATGTTACAGGACAACAGCAGCCTCAAGAAGGTAGCTTAGCTGTTCTTAATTTAACGAGGTTCAAAGCCCCGGTTGAGACTCTGAGGACGTGCCCTTTAAATTGACTGACTCTGTTCTCCCTGTTTTGATAAATAGTATTTACATGGGATTATGGCTATTTGGAAGGAGATTCTGGAAAACAAGACGTGCGCTAAGTGTTACCTTTGGTGAGGTTCCAATCTGTATAAGCCACTGGCCATTCTCCAACCAGAGTAAGGAGCTCTAGAAGAGGTAAAGAGTCTCGCTGCTCTATCAGACCTAGGAGCAAAGGCAGAAAAGGGAATATTTTAAAGTACTTGTATACCCAATCTCTAAAATTTCATATACGCTTTAAAATGTTTAGGTGGTACTCAACTCTCTCAATCAACATGAACTATTTGTATTCTTTACGCTGCTACAATTAGTAAATAAATAGAAAGCTACAGGGCTTTTTTTTTCTAAGAGAATAGATGCAGGAACTCAGCCCTCCTAAGTCCCTTTGTATCTCCACCTCTACCCACCTCCAAGCACCAACACTTGGTCCACCCCTACCCACCTTTGACCACCAATGCTTGGTTCTGCCCCTACCCACCTCTGAGCACCAACACTTGGTCCACCCCTACCCACCTCCGAGCACCGACATTTGGTCCGCCCCTACCCACCTCCGAGCACCGATGCTTGGTCCACCCCTACCCACCTCTGAGCACTAATGCTTGGTTCCGCCCCTACCCACCTCCGAGCATCGACACTTGGTCCATCCCTACCCACCTCCAAGCACCGACACTTGGTCCACCCCTACCCACCTCCGAGCACCAATGCTTGGTTCCGCCTCTAACCACCTCTGAGCCCAAATGCTTGGTCCACCCCTACCCACCTCCGAGCACTGACACTTGGTCCGCCCCTACCCACCTCTGAGAACCAATGCTTGGTCCACCCCTACCCACCTCGGAGCACCGACATTTGGTCTGCCCCTACCCACTTTCGAGCACAGATGCTTGGTCCATCCCCTACCCACCTCTGAGCACCAATGCTTGGTCCACCCCTACCCACATCCGAGCACCGACGCTTGGTCCACCCCTACCCACCTCCGAGCACCGACCCTTGGTTCTGCCCCTAGCCACCTCCAAGCACCGACGCTTGGTCCACCCCTATCCACCTCCGAGCACTGACCCTTGGTTCCGCCCCTACCCACCTCAGAGCACCGACCCTTGGTTCTGTCCCTACCCACCTCCGAGCACCGACGCTTGGTCCACCCCTACCCACCTCTGAGCATAATGTTTGGTTCCGCCCCTACCCACCTCCAAGCACTGATGCTTGGTCCACCCACCTCTGAGCACCAATGCTTGGTTCCGCCCCTACCCACCTCCAAGAACCAATGCTTGGTTCCGCCGCTACCTACCTCCAAGCATTAATGCTGGGTTCCGCCCCTACCCATCTCCGAGACAGATTTGAAACATGTTTGTCTGTCATGTCTTTCAAACTTTTGAGAAAACAAAGTCCGCTGGAGCCCACACACGATCGAATTGTCCGACGAAATCCGGTACGCCGGACCAAGTATTCCGTAAAGTCCGATCGTGTGTACGCGGCATAAGCCTTAACCATTTTTTTGTCTATCCATAATGGAAAACAATGTTTAGGATTTATGGTAAGTATACTTTAAAGACAACTCCATAACTAAAGTTGAGCTCTGATGGCTCTTGTTGATTGACAGAAGTGTGAATGGCATTTGTAACTCTGAGACTCGGGCATTTGGCCAGAGACCCCGAGACAGTGCCCAGGTTGCAGAGCTTAGTGATGCCACTGAACATGGACCCCTGTCAGTGCTGAATTTAGAGAAGTGGACAAAGACCAACATAAACACATTGTGTTGATTATTATGGCAAAATTCATCTTATTTGAAGGCCAGAATCAGCTTTGATGTCATTCCAAACCAAGACAAGATTGTAAATTAGTTATAATTGAAGATCCAAACAGCTTAGTCGGAAACTATGAAAATGTTTTTGATTAGGTCACAGTTCAAGCCGGGTCAAGGAATTCTTTTTGTTAAGCTGACAGCTGACGCACGTTGTGGAGGCACCATGAGATATCTCCTTCAGTTTTCCAAAACATACCCCTCTGAAGTGCTTCACTCTGACTCACAACCTTGGCAATAGAGTGGTCCATAAAGAGACATGATCATTCATTGGATAGTTGAACAAGTATATACAGTATCTCACAAAAGTGAGGACACCCCTTACATTTTTGTAAATATTTTCTTCTATCTTTTCATGTGACAACACTGAAGAAATGACACTTTGCTACAATGTAAAGTAGTGAGTGTACAGCTTGTATAACAGTGTAAATTTGCTGTCCCCTCAAAATAACTCAACACACAGCCATTAATGTCTAAACCGCTGGCAACAAAAGTGAGTACACCCCTAAGTGAAAATGTCCACATCGGGCCCAATTAGCCATTTTCCCTCCCCGGTGTCATGTGACTCATTAGTGTAATGCCCTGTACACACGATCGGACATTGATCGGACATTCCGACAATAAAATCCGTTGGATTTTTTCTGATGGATTTTGGGCCAAACTTGTCTTGCATACACACGGCCGCACAAAGTTGTCAGAAAATCCGATTGTTCTAAACGCCGTGACGTAAAACACGTACGTCAGGACTATAAACGTGGCAGTAGCCAATAGCTTTCGTCTCTTAATTTATTCTAAGCATGCGTAGCACTTTGTGCGTCGGATTTGTGTACACACGATCGGAATTTAAACGATTGGATTTTGTTGTCGGAAACTTTTATATCCTGCTTTCAAACTTTGTGTGTCGGAAATTCCGACGGAAAAAGTCCGATGGAGCCCACACACGGTCGGAATTCCCCAAAACACAATCCGATCGCACTTTTTCCATCAGAAAATCCGACCATGTGTACAGGGCATTACAATGTCTCAGGTGTGAATGGGGAGCAGGTGTGTTAAATTTGGTGTTATCGCTCTCACTCTCTCATACTGGTCACTGGAAGTTCAACATGGCACCTCATGGCAAAGAACTCTCTGAGGATCTGAAAAAAAGAATTGTTGCTCTACATAAAGATGGCCTAGGCTATAAGAAGATTGCCAAGACCCTGAAACTGAGCTGCAGCACGATGGTCAAGACCAGGCCTCGCCATGGTCAACCAAAGAAGTTGAGTGCTCAGTGTCATGTCCAGAGGTTGTCTTTGGGAAATAGACGTATGAGTGCTGCTAGCATTGCTGCAGAGGTTGAAGGGGTGGGGAGGGGGGTTCAGCCTGTCAGTACTCAGACCATACGCCGCACACTGCATCAAATTGGTCTGCATGGATGTCGTCCCAGAAGGAAGCCTCTTCTAAAGATGATGCACAAGAAAGCCCGCAAACAGTTTGCTGAAAACAAGCAGACTAAGGACATGGATTACTGGAACCATGACCTGTGGTCTGATAAGACCAAGATAAACTTATTTGGTTCAGATGGTGTCAGGCGTGTGTGTCGGCAACCAGGTGAGGAGTACAAAAACAAGTGTGTCTTGTCTACAGTCCAGCATGGTGGTGGGAGTGTCATGGTCTGGGGCTGCATGAGTGCTGCCGGCACTGGGGAGCTACAGATCATTGAGGGAACCATGAATGTCAACATGTACTGTGACATACTGAAGCAGAGCATGATCCCCTCCCTTCAGAGACTGGACCGCAGGGCAGTATTCCAACATAATGACCCCAAACACACCTCCAAGATGACCACTGCCTTGCTAAAGAAGCTGAGGGTAAAGGTGATGGACTGGCCAAGAATGTCTCCA
Organism: Lithobates clamitans; assembly: GCA_037952925.1. NCBI lineage: Eukaryota > Metazoa > Chordata > Amphibia > Anura > Ranidae > Lithobates > Lithobates clamitans. The sequence continues at coordinate 279,977 of JBBGZY010002548.1, read as the reverse complement.
GACCTAAACCCTATTGGGCATCTGTGGGACATCCTCAAAAGGAAGGTGGAGGAGCGCAAGGTCTCTAACATCCACCAGCTCTGTTATGTCGTCATGGAGGAGTAGAAGAGGACACCAGTGGCAACCTGTGAAGCTCTGGTGACCTCCATGCCCAAGAGGGTTAAGGCAGTGCTGGAAAATAATGGTGGCCACACAAAATATTGACACTTTGGGCCCAATTTGGACATTTTCACTTAGGGGTGTACTCACTTTTGTTGCCAGCGGTTTAGACATTAATGGCTGTGTGTTGAGTTATTTTGAGGGGACAGCAAATTTACACTGTTATACAAGCTGTACACTCACTACTTTACATTGTAGCAAAGTGTCATTTCTTCAGTGTTGTCACATGAAAAGATGTAATAAAATATTTACAGAAATGTGAGGGGTGTACTCACTTTTGTGAGATACTGATATATATATATATATATATATATATATATATATATATATATATATATATATATATATATATATATATATAGTATCACCATAATTTGCAAATAAATTCTTTCAAAAATCAGACAATGTGATTGTCTGGATTTGTTTCCACATTTTGTCTCTCATAGTTGAGGTATACCTATGATGACAATTACAGGCCTCTCTCATCCTTTTAAGTGGGAGAACTTGCACAATTGATGGCTGACTAAATACTTTTTTGCCCCACTGTGTATATATATATATATATATATATATATATATATACACACACACTATATTGTCAAAAATATTGGGACGCCTGCCTTTACACGCACATGAACTTTAATGGCATCCCAGTCTTAGTCTGTAGGGTTCAATATTGAGTTGGCCCACCCTTTGCAGCTATAACAGTTTCAACGCTTCCGGGAAGGCTGTCCACAAGGTTTAGGAGTGTGTCTATGGGAATTTTTGACCATCCTTCCAGAAGCGCATTTGTGAGGTCAGGCACTGATGTTGGACGAGAAGGCCTGGCTCACAGTCTCTGCTCTAATTCATCCCAAAGGTGTTCTATCGGGTGCAGGCCAGTCAAGTTCCTCCAACCCAAACTCTCTCATCCATGTCTTTATGGACCTTGCTTTGTGCAAGGAACTCTTAAGGCGTCAGCATATCAAGACACCTTGGACAATTTCATGCTCCCAACTTTGTGGGAACAGTTTGGGGACGGCCCCTTCCTGTTCCAACATGACTGCGCACCAGTGCACATTCCCATAGACACCCTCCTAAACCTTGTGGACAGCCTTCCCAGAAGAGTTGAAGCTGTTATAGCTGCACAGGGTGGGCCAACTCAATATTTAACCCTATGGACTAAGACTGGGATGCCATTAAATTTCATGTGGGTGTAAAGGCAGGTGTCCCAATACTTTTGACAATATAGTGTATGTACACATATGTATACTCACACACAGACACACTCTCACACTCTTATAAATAAATGTAATGAAGGAGAGTGAATGGTATCAGTCGGTAGAACAGTGGACGGTGTCAGTAGGTCAGTGGATGGTGTATTTTTTTTTTTTACAATTTGTTTTTTTTATTTTTATTTTTACAACTTTTTTTAGGAGCCCTATTGGAGGAGGAGGAGGGGGGGGGGCCTTTGGTGAAATATCAGGGGCTGAACAGACTCCCTGACGTCTCACTTTTAAGACAGATAAAGGGACTGAGGACAGAGATTCCCCCAGTCCCTTTCGCTGTAGCCTCGTCTGCACTGGACAGTGAATGAATGAGAATATCTGTGCTGAGTGGATTCCTGTTGATTTTACAAACCGAAGCCTAATAAACCCAGTTTACCATGCTTCAGTAATGAATGAAAACAGTAAGTGATCAGTACTGATCACTTACTGCATTCATTCAGAAAAGGAAGGGGCTGGCCCAGGTAAATGACCTGTTTACCTGCCTTCCCCACTCACCAACCGGAAATATCCCCCCCCCCCGCAGCGGTTGGCCGGAGAGGAGGAGGGGAGGCTTAGGGGGCCCAGGCAGCAGGGAAAATCTGCACCGCATGGGGTGATAAGGGTGTGCCTAGGCACTCCTGGCACACCCTGTGCACATGTCTATGGCGCAAAAGGAATAGCCATCTATTGGCTATATAGGCTGGTCACATGACAGGTCACATGACCACTATCTCATTCTTTTTTTTTCAATATTATTAAGTTCATGGTCCCAAGGTAGGCTAAGAACTAAATGCATTTTGTAATGCCCACCATTGTGCTTTAGAAATGTTGTGTTTCTTTTTTTTTTTTTTGTGTTTTTAGCAGTGGAATATCCATGCTAAGGTCATACCACCACTTTATAACTGGGCACCTTGGAGAAAGCGATCACTTTTATAGGGCTCTCAAAGTGTGCCCTTGCCCCCCCGTCAGCAGCACCCATGGGTTTTTTGTGAGCTCTCCCGTTCCTCTGCGGACTGCTGGGAACATCCTGCCAAGTGAGAGCAAAAGAAAGTCAGGGAACATGTCTTCCTTGACCCCTCCTACGACTAATGACCCCCAGAAGCGGCTTGAATTATGTCGGATCCGGGGTCACATTTGTCATTCCTAACATTCTTAGCCAAGGATGCAGCTATTCAACCACGATCTGTGCTTGAATAACTGCATTGGAGGGCAGAGGAGATTGGAGGTCTAATGGACCACTGATATTTCCATAAAGAGGACCTGTCACCTGCCCCATGCTATCACACAGGGCAGGGGTAGGCAACCTGGGGCGCTCCAGCTGTTGCAAAACTGCAAGTCCTATCATGCCTCTGGGAGTAACTGCAACTGCCAGCCTCGCAATGCCTCATGGGAAATGTAGTTCCACAACAGCTGGAGGGCCCCAGGTTGCCTACCCCTGACATGGGGGGCTTGTTACCCTACCTGTGATAGCAATAAAGTTAAAAAAAATAAAATAAAAAAGTTATAAAAAGAAAAATAACCAGAAATTGGGTACAATATTGTGTTTATTCACACTAAGATTCATTTTAGTCTATTATTTTCTGAAAATATGCATTTGATAAATAACTATGCAAATATATTGTGCATTGCAACTACCACCTTTATTCTCCGGGGTCTCTGCTTTCAGAAAATATTAACTTTTATAGGGACGTTATAGTAGTTTCTAACAAAAAATGCAGATGTGCAAAAAATTTTTAAAAAAATTGCCATGAAAGGCAAGTAGTTAATATGTAATTTTACATGTTATATTCTTTATATCCAGTTTTATGGGCTTTTTTTTTAGAGATGTGCAATTTGTTTCGTTCCGAAATCATTTTAGAACGAATTGGGTAATTTGGAAATATCCGAATAAATGAAAATCCATTTAACAAAATTTTCCGAATATTCGTAAATTTGAATATTCGTAAATTCATAAATTAGAAAATTTGAAAATGAGAAAATTTGTAAATTGATAAATTCATAAATTAGAAAATTCGTAAATTCGTAAATTAGGAAATTAGAAAATTCGTAAATTAGGAAATTAGAAAATTGGTAAATTCGTAAATTAGAGAATTCGTAAATTCGAAAATCTTTAATAATAACTAATTAATAATAACTTAACTAGTACTAACTATTAAATTATAGGTATTGGGATTTCCTTTCAAATTTGGCTGTTAGTGAACGTAACGAATACGAATTAATCCAAAGTTACGAATTATCCAAAATAACGAATGCCGTATCTAAATGAATGGAACGTAATGAATTAATAATATTAAATGACAATAATAATAAGAAAAACTTTTTATTATCATTATTTATTATGAATTCGTTCTGTTCCATTTGTATAGATGCGGCATTCGTTATTTTGGATAATTCGTAACTTCGGATAAATTCTTATTCCTTACATTCACTAACAGACTGCGGCCGGTCGGCATGTGGTTAAAAAAAAAAAAAGTGTTACGTTGATATCTTAAGTAATGACAACATTTTAACCTCTTAAACAGGCTCATAGCATAGTTTTGAAAATTGCTCGGGTCCATAAAGGGTGAACAGGTGTGAGAGCAGAAGTGGTTAACAATCTTTCAGGTCTCAGGGAACCCCTGCTAAAAACTTTTTACACCTCACAGCACATTACCATGAATAGTAGGTTGTAGTAAGTTGTCCATATTAGTAATAATTTAATAGCATTAAATGTATAATAATGAGGAAAAAAGGAACAGACATTGAAAATTGTAGTGTACCCTCACATAGTGATCAGTAGATCAATACTCGCTTACATTACAGGTCTGTGGAAAAGTGCCTTGGTGGTCCCCTTATATTGGAGGTCAGTGGGAGAGGTGCCCCCCTCACACGTGTGGTCAGTGGAGAAGGACCTTCTTATGTTGGTGGTCAGTGCAGAAGGACCTTTTTATGTTGGTGGTCAATAGGGAAGGAACTCTTTGGTGGTCAGTGCAGAAGGACCTTCTTATGTTGGTGGTTAGTGGAGAAGAAACCCTTTGGTGGTCAGTGGAGAAGAAACCCTTTGGTGGTCAGTGGAGGAGGACTTTCTTATGTTGGTGGTCAGTGGAGAAGGACCTTCTTATGTTGGTGGTCAGTGCAGAAGGACCTTTTTATGTTGGTGGTCAATGGAGAAGGAACCCTTTGGTGGTCAGTGCAGAAGGACCTTCTTATTTTGGTAGTTAATGGAAAAGAAACCCTTTAGTGGTCAGTGGAGGAGGACTTTCTTATATTGGTGGTCAGTGGAGAAGGACCTTCTTATGTTGGTGGTCAGCGGAGAAGAAACCCTTTAGTGGTCAGTGGAGGAGGACTTTCTTATGTTCGTGGTCAGTAGAGAAGGACCTTCTTATGTTGGTGGTCAGTGCAGAAGGACCTTTTTATGTTGGTGGTCAATAGGGAAGGAACCCTTTGGTGGTCAGTGCAGAAGGACCTTCTTATGTTGGTGGTCAGTGCAGAAGGACCTTTTTATGTTGGTGGTCAGTGGAGAAGAAACCCTTTGGTGGTCAGTGCAGAAGGACCCTTTTGTGTTGGTGGTCAGCGGAGAAGAAACCCTTTGGTGGTCAGGGGAGGAGGACTTTCTTATGTTGGTGGCCAGTCCAGAAGGGTTTTCTTATGTTAGTGGTCAGTAAAGATGGAACCCTTTGGTGGTCAGTGCAGAAGGGCTTTCTTATGTTGGAGATCAGTGCAGAAGGACCTTCTTATGTTGGTGGTCAGTGGAGAAGGAACTCTTCTGGTGGCCAGTAAGAAGTATGTCCTTCTTCCAGATAGCTAAAGAGATCATTGGTGTTAGTGGTTACTTATCTGAGAGGCAGAAATTTCTTAGTTTTTAGGGAACCCTTAGAAAATTTTGAAGAAACCTTAGAGTGCTATGGAACCCTGGCTGAGAAAGGCTGGTCTGGTGTATGCAGTGTATCAATGGAGGAACTAAGACATTGGGTTTATTACGCTAAGCTGTAACTTTTGTTGCTGTGTTTTCCAGCTATGGTGGCCAATAAGAGCAAGGCTGCAAAAAATTATGGAAACTAATGTGACTGTTCTTTGTGGAACCTAATGGGGTTAAAAAAACTGAAGTGAACTGAGCAAAAATACAACTGTTACCTGCTGTTACCTGCATCAATCACATCATGGGGGAGATTTACTAAATCTGGAGTGGGTCAAATCTGCTGCAGCTGTGCATAGTAACCAATCAGCTTCCAGGTTTTATTTTCAGAGCTTAATTGAACAAGCTGATGTTATAAGCTGATTGGCTACTATACACAGCAGCACCAGATTCTGTGTTCTAGGTTGAGTAAATCTACGCCAAGCGTTCCATTGAATATTTGATGGGTTGGTATGAAATTGCCCAATTTTGTTCCCTCCAAATTTATCAGATCAGCCCTGTTATATCATGCACATACTTACTTTCATTCATACAGGATTTGTACAAGGTTTTGGCTTTTTTAAAGGCATCACGGTCATCCTGGTCTGGCATCTCCAATAAACCTAAATATAAAAATAAAGTTTAACATAATCCAAAATCAGATATACTGACACATAATCACACATAGGTTGGACTTGATGGACTTGTGTCTTTTTTCAACCTCACCTACTATGTAACTATGTAACTATGTAAGATATACATTGCATCCGGAAAGTATTCACAGTGCTTCACGTTTTCCACATTTTGTTATGTTACAGCCTTATTCCAAAATGGAATCAAATTCATTATATTCCTCAAAATTCTACAAACAATATCCCATAATGACAGCCTGAAAGAAATTGGTTTGAAATCATTGCAAAGACATTAAAAATAGAAAATGAAAAAATCCCATGTACATAAATATTCACAGCCTTTGCCATGCCACTCAGAATTGAGCTCAGGTACATCCTGTTTCCACCGATCATCCTTGAGATGTTTCTACAACTTGATTGGAGTCCACCTGTGGTAAATTCAGTTGATTGGACATGATTTGGAAATGCACACACCTGTCTATATAAGGTTCCATCGTTACAGTGCATGTCAGAGCACAAACCAAGCCATGAAGTCCAAGGAATTGTCTGTAGACCTCCGAGACAGGATTGTATGGAGGCACAGATCTGGGGAAGGGTACAGAAAAATTTCTGCAGCATTGAAGGTCCCAATGAGCACAGTGGCTTCCATCATCTGTAAATGGAAGAAGTTTGGAACCATCAGGACTCTTCCTAGAGTGGGCTGGCTGGCCAAACTAACTGATTGGGGGAGAAGGGCCTTAGTCAGGGAAGTGACCAAGAACCTGATGGTCACTCTGACTGAGCTCCAGCGTTTCTCTGTGGAAAGAGGAGGGAACCTTCCAGAAGAACAGCCATCTCTGCTGCACTCCACCAGTCAGGCCTATATGGTAGAGTGGCCAGATGGAAGCCACTCCTCAGTAAAAGGCACATGACAGCCCACCTAAAGTTTGCCAAAAGGCACCTGAAGGACCATGAGAAACAAAATTCTTTGGTCTGATGATACAAAGATTGAACTCTTTGGCCTGAATGGCAAGCATCATGTCTGGAGGAAACCAGGCACCGCTCATCACTTGGCCAATAACATCCCTACAGAGAAGCATGGTGGTGGCAGCAACATGATGTGGAGATGTTTTTCAGTGGCAGGAACTGAGAGACTAGTCAGGATCAAGGGAAAGATGAATGCAGCAATGTACAGAGACATGCTTGATGAAAATCTGCTCCAGAGCGCTCTGGACCTCAGACTGGGGCAAAGGTTCATCTTCCGACAGGACAACGATCCTAAGCACACAGCCAAGATAACAGGAGTGGTTACGGGACAACTCTGAATGTCCTTGAGTGGCCCGGCCAGAGCCCAGACTTGAACCTGATTGAACATCTCTGGAGAGATCTGAAAATGGCTGTGCACCGACGCTCCCCATCCAACCTGATGGAGCTTGAGAGGTCCTGCAAAGAAGAATGGGAGAAACTGCCCAAAAATAGGTGTGCCAAGCTTGTAGCATCATACTCAAAAAGACTTGAGGCTGTAATTGGTGCCAAAGGTGCTTCACCAAAGTATTGAGCAATGGCTGTGAATACTTATGTACATGGGATTTCTTTCCTTTTTCCTTTTTAATAAATTTGTAAAGATTTCAAACACACTTCCTTCACATCGTCATTATGGGGTATTGTTTGTAGAATTTTAGGGAAAATAATGAATTTAATCCATTTTTGGTATAGGGCTGTAACATAACATAATGTGGAAAAAGTGAAGCACTGTGAATACTTTCCGGATGCACTGTATAAATAATAATTTTAAAAAAGTCCTTAACTGTCCTTAATTTTCCAACCTACAGCTATTAGATTAAAGTAGAACACTGGCAGGCATTTTGCCATCTGAGTCTCATTGCCAAAACAGGAAGTAAGAGAAAATCTCTTCAATGGGAGGGAATCCAAAATTTAGGGTTTTCTTTGAGTTTCGGTGATTACTGAATAAAAAAAACCTGACAGGGGTTCTAACCCCTCTCCACTCTATCCAAAACTAAAAAAATAAAAGTTTTGCCTTTTAGTTATACTTTCATTTTTTCAGAGAGCTGGGCTCATCTCACATAGAATTGGAGAGTCTTACCTTTTAAAATAATCTCCATTTCATCTCGGAGAATATCGAATATGCTATATCGAGAGCTGGTTTCTGGGATAACATGCTTGTTCAGCCAGCCGCCACAGGCATACTGGTAGAAATCAGTGCAAGGTTCTATAGAGGGGTCCATGTTCTGGATAATTCTTGCAGCTAGGGAAGAAACAGCAATAAGTTAATAAAAATTACATCTTAAAATCATATATAATATCATATAAAACCTAAATACATACCCGCGGTTACACATCCAGTGGTCGTGCATATAGTCTCTGGAAAAAAAAAAAACAATTTTCAGTTTTCAATTTCAATTTTTTCTACATTTTAAATGTGATGTCTAAAACTAACACTTTAAACAAGAAATCTGCCCTAATATACAAAAAAGCAACTAAAGTTCCTGAAGTTAGAGTTGGGTCAGTCACCTCCCAGGCCTCAATTTTGGGCCAGCGCTATAATTAAAAACCCAAAAACATTAATGTGATATATTGCAATGCCTAAATGTGTTGCCTGTATTTTTTTTATTTTTTTTAGGCCTTTATTTTCACCTGGTGACAAGTCTGTTATTTTTCAACTTCCTTTAAAGGAGATTGATGGTCACAGCATACACTTTCGTTTTATAACAATAACAGCATTATAATAAAAATACAAACAATATTTATTTTTGATATTTCAATAAAAGTTTACTTGAAAAATCTCTTTTCATGTGTCATAGTGTCTCCTTTCCAAAACATCCTGGATTCCCTGAATGCTTTGCAGCTTCTCCTTTATTTCTAAGGACTACATATCCCATGGTACCGTGCTGCCTGCAAACAGGGGTTCCTTGTACACACTCGGCCTCCTGAAACTCCACCTCTTAGCACCTTTGTAGTTTTGAGAGGTTATGAACTTTAAATTGACATAAACAGCATCTCACAAAAGTAAGTACACCCCTCGCATTTTTGTAAATATTTTCTTCTATCTTTTCATGTGACAACACTGAAGAAATGACACTTTGCTACAATGTAAAGTAGTGAGTGTACAGCTTGTATAACAGTGTAAATTTGCTGTCCCCTCAAAATAACTCAACACACAGCCATTAATGTCTAAACCGCTGGCAAAAAAAGTGAGTACACCCCTAAGTGAAAATGTCCAAATTGGGAGCAAAGTGTCAATATTTTGTGTGGCCACCATTATTTTCCAGCACTGCCTTAACCCTCTTGGGCATGGAGGTCACCAGAGCTTCACAGTTTGTCACTGGAGTCCTCTTCCACTCCTCCATGACGACATCACAGAGCTGGTGGATGTTAGAGACCTTGCGCTCCTCCACCTTCCATTTGAGGATGTCCCACAGATGATCAATAGGGTTTAGGTCTGGAGACATGCTTGGCCAGTCCATCACCTTTACCCTCAGCTTCTTTAGCAAGGCAGTGGTCATCTTGGAGGTGTGTTTGGGGTCGTTATCATGTTGGAATACTGCACTGCGGCCCAGACTCTGAAGGGAGGGGATGATGCTCGGCTTCAGTATGTCACAGTACATGTTGGCATTCATGGTTCCCTCAATGAACTGTAGCTCCCCAGTGCTGGCAGCACTCATGCAGCCCCAGACCATGACACTCCCACCACCATGCTTGACTGTAGACAAGACACACTTGGCTTTGTACTCCTCACCTGGTTGCCGCCACACACACTTGACACCATTTGAACCAAATACGTTTATCTTGGTCTCATCAGAACACAGGACATGGTTCAGTAATCCAGGTCCTTAGTCTGCTTGTCTTCAGCAAACTGTTTGCAGGCTTTCTTGTGCATCATCTTTAGAAGAGGCTTCCTTCTGGGATGACAGCCATGCAGAACAATTTGATGCAGTGTGCGGTGTATGGTCTGAGCACTGACAGGCTGACCCCCCCACCCCTTCAACCTCTGCAGGATGCTGGCAGCACTCATATGTCTATTTCCTCACCTCCGCTGAGCACGTGCACTCAACTTCTTTGGTTGACCATGGCGAGGCCTGTTCTGAGTTGAACCTGTCCTGATAAACCGCTGCATGGTCTTGGCCACCGTGCTGCAGCTCAGTTTCAGGGTCTTGACAATCTTCTTATAGCCTAGGCCATCTTTATGTAGAGCAACAATTCTTTTTTTCAGATCCTCAGAGAGTTCTTTGCCATGAGGTGCCATGTTGAACTTCCAGTGACCAGTATGAGAGAGTGAGAGAGATAACAGCTAATTTAACACACCTGCTCCCCATTCACACCTGAGACCTTGTAACACTAATGAGTCACATGACACCCGGGAGGGAAAATTGCTAATTGGATCAAATTTGGACATTTTCACTTAGAGGTGTACTCACTTTTGTTGCCAGTGGTTTAGACATTAGTGGCTGTGTGTTGAGTTATTTTGAGGGGACAGAAAATTCACACTGTTATACAAGCTATACACTCACTACTTTACATTGTAGCAAAGTGTCATTTCTTCAGTGTTGTCACATGAAAAGATATAATAAAATATTTACAAAAATGTGAGGGGTGTACTCACTTTTGTAAGATACTGTATGCAGTGGCGGCCGGTGAAATTTTTTTCGGGGGGGGAGAGGCGGCAAACCGCATGCCAACCCCCCCCAAAGGTCGGCAGGTCAGTAGCACTTACCCCATTACCAGCGGCTTCCCCTGCTCGGCGGTGGTGGCCTCCCATTCTCCTGCTCCCCACGGGTCACCACGGTGGTGGCGACTTCCGTTTCCTCCCACCTCCCTCTGCGACCAATCAAGAATCTTATCTTTTCAGCCAATCGGAAAATGGGTCTCAGACCCCATTCAGATGGATGAACATTCAACAGCGAATGTTCATTTTATGTTGTAACACACTTGGGTGGGATCGGAGCGCGTTCTCTGTGACCTGAGCCCACCCTATTTTGAAGCCTATTAGAGCCTATGGGATATAGGGGGGTGGCGTGGAGAGAGGAGGTGACGTCCGGGTGTTCCTAATGGACGGGCCGTCACTGCATACAGGCAAGGCTTTTTTTCTCAGTGAATATGTGCAGTAACCCCCCCCTTCTGAGCCCCTCCTTGTCTCCACCCCCTACTCACCTTCAAGCACCATCCCTTGCTACCACCCCCTACCCACCTTTCAGCACTGCCCCAAGTATCATTTTGTGGTGCTAAATAATTTGTATAGAATTTGTCCTTGTCTAATAACAAGAAAAGCAGTAAAATAGATCCCCTCGAGCCAGCAACAATAGGTCCCTCACATAACAATAGACTCCCCCAGCAACAATGGTTCCCCCAGCAACAATAGTTCCCCCACACAACTATAGACCCCCCCCCAAACCACAACAAAATACCACCCCCAGCAACATTAGACCCCCCCCAGCAGCAACAACAGATCTCCCAGCAGCCAGCAACAATAGACCTCCCGTCAACAGTAGATTCCTACCAGCAACAAAGGATCCCCAGCAACAATAGACTCTCACACAAAAACAGATCCCCACCAGTGACAATAGATCCCCCAGCAGCCAACATCAATAGACCCTCCAGGACACCCCTTGCTATTACATACATTTAGTGCTGGGGGTGCCAGAAATACATTCTCCCGCGTTCCCACTGAAAAAAGTCCTGTATATAGTTATTAGTTAATTTATTTTTTAATTTCATGCTCCCAACTTTGTGGGAACAGTTTGGGGATGGCCCCTTCTTGTTCCAACATGACTGCGCACCAGTGCACAAAGCAAGATCCATAAAGACATGGATGAGCGAGTTTGGGGTGGAGGAACTTGACTGCGCTGCACAGAGGCCTGACCCCAACCTGATAGAACACCTTTGGGATGAATTAGAGCGGAGACTGCGAGCCAGGCCTTCTCGTCCAACATCAGTGCCTGACCTCACAAATGCGCTTCTGGAAGAATGGTCAAACATTCCCATAGACACACTCCTAAACCTTGTGGACAGCCTTCCCAGAAAAGTTCAAGCTGATATAAGGTGCTAAGGGTTGGCCAACTCAATACTGAACCCTACAGATGAAAACTGGGATGCCATTATTCACATTAGTGGACGTCCCAATACTTTTGGTAATATATTGTATATATACAGTGGGGACGGAAAGTATTCAGACCCCCTTAAATTTTTCGCTCTTTGTTATATTGCAGCCATTTGCTAAAATCATTTAAGTTCATTTTTTTCCTCATTAATGTACACACAGCACCCCATATTGACAGAAAAACACAGAATTGTTGATATTTTTGCAGATTTATTAAAAAAGAAAAACTGAAATATCACATGGTCCTAAGTATTCAGACCCTTTGCTCAGTATTTAGTAGAAGCCCCTTTTGATCTAATACAGCCATGAGTCTTTTTGGGAAAGATGCAACAAGTTTTTCACACCTGGATTTGGGGATCCTCTGCCATTCCTCCTTGCAGATCCTCTCCAGTTCTGTCAGGTTGGATGGTAAACGTTGGTGGACGGCCATTTTTAGGTCTCTCCAGAGATGCTCAATTGGGTTTAAGTCAGGGCTCTGGTTGGGCCATTCAAGAACAGTCATGGAGTTGTGAAGCCACTCCTTCGTTATTTTAGCTGTGTGCTTAGGGTCATTGTCTTGCTGGAAGGTAAACCTTCGGCCCAGTCTGAGGTCCTGAGCACTCTGGAGAAGGTTTTCATCCAGGATATCCCTGTACTTGGCCGCATTCATCTTTCCCTCGATTGCAACCAGTCGTCCTGTCCCTGCAGATGAAAAACACCCCCACAGCATGATGCTGCCACCACCATGCTTCACTGTTGGGACTGTATTGGACAGGTGATGAGCAGTGCCTGGTTTTCTTCACACATACCGCTTAGAATTAAGGCCAAAAAGTTCTATCTTGGTCTCATCAGACCAGAGAATCTTATTTCTCACCATCTTGGAGTCCTTCAGGTGTTTTTTTAGCAAACTCCATGCGGGCTTTCATGTGTCTTGCACTGAGGAGAGGCTTCCGTCGGTCCACTCTGCCGTAAAGCCCCGACTGGTGGAGGGCTGCAGTGATGGTTGACTTTCTACAACTTTCTCCCATCTCCCGACTGCATCTCTGGAGCTCAGCCACAGTGGTCTTTGGGTTCTTCTTTACCTCTCTCACCAAGGCTCTTCTCCCCCGATAGCTCAGTTTGGCCAGACGGCCAGCTCTAGGAAGGGTTCTGGTCGTCCCAAACGCCTTCCATTTAAGGATTATGGAGGCCACTGTGCTCTTAGGAACCTTAAGTGCGGCAGAATTTTTTTTGTAACCTTGGCCAGATCTGCGCCTTACCACAATTCTGTCTCTGAGCTCTTCAGGCAGTTCCTTTGACCTCATGATTCTCATTTGCTCTGACATGCACTGTGAGCTGTAAGGTCTTATATAGACAGGTGTGTGGCTTTCCTAATCAAGTCCACTCAGTATAATCAAACACAGCTGGACTCAAATGAAGGTGCAGAACCATCTCAAGGATGATCAGAAGAAATGGACAGCACCTGAGTTAAATATATGAGTGTCACAGCAAAGGGTCTGAATACTTAGGACCATGTGATATTTCAGTTTTTCTTTTTTAATAAATCTGCAAAAATGTCAACAGTTCTGTGTTTTTCTGTCAATATGAGGTGTTGTGTGTACAATATGGGGTGCTGTGTGTACATTAATGAGGAAAAAAATGAACTTAAATGATTTTAGCAAATGGCTGCAATATAACAAAGAGTGAAAAATTTAAGGGGGTCTGAATACTTTCCGTCCCCACTGTATATATATATATATATATATATATATATATATATATATATATATATATATACCATAGCATGTGGACTCTCTAACTTTCCGATAGACTAAATATTATACACTGATTGGGATTATTTATGCCAAAGAAATGTAGCAGAATACATTTTAGCCTAAATCTATAAAGAAAGATTATTTATTTGCAAAGTTCTATAACAGAAACTAAGAAAAAAGATTTTTCTTCAAACTTTTAGGTATTTTTTTGTTCATTTTGCAGAACATAAAAAAACCCCAGAGGTGATTAAATACCACCAAAAGAACGCTCTATTTGTGTGAAAATGATAAAAATGTTATATGGGTACAATGTAGCATGACCGCGCAATTGTCATTCAAAGTGTGAGAGCGCTGAAAGCTGAAAATTGGCCTGGGCAGGAGGGGGGTGAAAGTGCCCGGTATTGAGGTGGTTGATAATATAATAATTAATTATACTTCATACAGCCCTAAAAGTACCAGAATGTTTTATAATTATTAGTTAATTAACGATATAATAAACAGTTATCATTAACATAATAGATATTTATTCATTCTACATTATGGAAATTCCATCTGTAAAGTGACCCCATCATTTGACTTTGTAATGGTCACAGTGTTATGGCAGGACTGGGAATACTGGTCCAGATATCTTGCCACTGCAGTCTCTGAGATATAAGAAAAAAAGAAGCCAGCAGACAATTCAACGTGCCGCCAACCACACAAAACTAAAAACTGCCTATTGACTGATATTCTTTATTTCTATAACCTGCAGGATGTAGATTGGAGAATGAGTGTCGTAATAAACTCTGTTAAACGTACCATAATACCATGCCCTCCGCATTCTTTTCCACACTAAACACCTCATTTCTCATATTCTTTGGACAGCCATTGGCCGTGATAACGCTGTGTTGCTTTTTTCCATATCCAAAGCACGAACGGCTCTGGCATCTTCAGTCCAGAGAAAACATCCTCGGTCGTCCAACAATGTAAGTTCTTCTTGAACTTCAGCAAAGATGTCCAACACAAACACAAGACGATATCGCAAATTCCTAAGCTATCCTGGTGGCCATTGGCACCTCGTTAGGACTTATTGGTAGAGGAGTTAGGTTACATAAGATTCTTGAGGCTTCTATTACGCATATCCTTAGAGCTAAAAGCAATTTTTGGAATTCAAGGCAGTACAGCAAGTATCAGTTAAAGAAGGACTCATGTCAAGCAGTTGTAACAGATTTGTGAGTTTAGAACATCGAGTGACCATTCCAATAAAAGGTAATGTCTGAAAACCCTTGAATGAGTAAGTGGCGGTGGTGTTTTTAACAGTTTAACCTGTCAGCCTATTATAGCACCCTCCTAGCATAGGTTGCTAGGCAAATTTAACTTTGGCTCCTTCTCTAATCAAGGGAGCAATAATTTCTTCTTCTAGTCTGTTCAGGGTCTATCAGGCTCGGAGTTTGATTCATTCCTCCTCCTTGGAAGAAGCTTCCAGAACTTAGGGTGGGAGATTCATATTAAACAACCAGCCTGAATATGTATGGGGCTTCAGCAAATCTCTGAAGAAGAGTCCAGTAGGGGGCTAGAGTGTGGATATATAATTTGAGACACTGGAGAGCAGGGAGGGTTCCAGAGAGGGGCTGTTGCTGCCAGGCAGCCCATGGACTCAACAGATGCCTGCTTAGGAGGCCTAGGAAGGGCCAGAAATAAAGACTCAAATATAATTTGCTCAGAACTGACTGCGGAACCACACCACAAGGCATCTGGTCCTGAGTGGTGCAATCTCACTCACTGCTTTAGGTCCAGAGGAAGCTGTAAGGAGGCAGCTGTGCTGGAGACATGTGTGTAGTGACCTTAAGTTGAGACTGCGTGCTGGACATTGCACTGGGTATGGATAGTTGCACATTGGCGCAGGGTAAGGGAAAGCCCAAATGGCTTTCAGCTGTAGGGCCTTGGACTTTTCAGTATTACCTATTACTAGAAAGACTGTCCTCTGTTCACCAACCAATGTGGAGCATTAAACTTTGAAAAGCAAACATCTTGCCTAAAAGTAGGTTCCGCAGTGTGCTTGCTTTTCTTTGAGCCCCCCTTATCCTGGTTTCACTTTATAATCAAGGGTTTAACATTACTGACTTTTGTTTTGAAGCTCTTCCCCACCCATTATGTTCCTATACAGTAGAAGTGCTACAGGGACCAGTCAAGGCTCTGTAGGTGGTCAGGGAAATGACAAGTGTCCAGAACTTAGTCCAAGGCAATGGGGCTTAGCCTTGATGTCTCGAAGGTCAGTTCTTTGGTTGTAGTGTGCAACCAGGATGACGGGGTCATAGAGAAGTTTTTTCTTGCTATATTTGACAAGTTTGCTTCAGAGATAAAGATTGCCTATTTTTTAAATGATTCCTAGATGTGCTAATTTTTTTAAAATTTGGATTGTCCATTGGTGGAGGACAAACTAGAGTTTGTAACCTTGTTAGTCTGTATCTGCATTACAGTGCCCATTAGTATGGATGACTGAATATGGTTGGACCCAGAAATGATTATATAGGAGATAAAGCTGGTGGTTTGCAGCAGGAGGCATGAGACTTTGGAGTTTACTAAAGGCAAATAGGCCGTTCAGTTTGCAAGGAAATTTACTCTTTGTTTTCATTGAATTATGTGCAAGAAAAAAAAATTTTTTTTCTTTTTTCCTTGCACATGATTGGATACTTCTTGCAAAGTAAATTTTAACCATGTTGGCTAGGCTAATGCCCCGCACACACGGTCTTTTTTTTTTGACGGAAAATGTGTGATAGGACCTTGTTGTCGGAAATTCCGACCATGCGTAGCCTCCATCACACATTTTCCATCGGATTTTCCGACACACAAAGTTTGAGAGCAGGCTATAAAATTTTCCTACAACAAAATCCGTTGTCGGAATTTCCGATCGTGTGTACACAAATCCGAAGCACAAAGTGCCACGCATGCTCAGAATAAATAAAGAGATGAAAGCTATTGGCTACTGCCCCGTTTATAGTCCCGACGTACGTGTTTTACGTCACCGCGTTTAGAATGATCGGATTTTCCGACAACTTTGTGTGACCGTGTGTATGCAAGACAAGTTTGAGCCAACATCCGTCGGAAAAAATCCTAGGATTTTGTTGTCGGAATGTCCGATCAATGTCCGACCGTGTATACGGGGCATAAGAGAAAATTCCCCTGCAAAGTGAACAGTGTCCGGATCCAGCAGCAGAGATGGCCAGATCTGTGTGGCTACACTTAGCAAGCTGGGACCAGACTGTATATGCTTTAAGGGAGTTCGCTTTACAGTGGAACGAAATCTATTCAAACACCAGCACACAGCAAATATAAAAAGATAAGTGAACCAAAAAAAAAAAACCCAGTCACAGAATACCCGACTAAAAAACCTAACAAAAAGAAAGCTGAACTGCTAACTATATACAGTATATACAAAATGGGGAACACAAAAGGCAGGGAAAACTGGAGGCGCAGGGAGTGGATGGGAATGGGGAACCAAGGCTGGAATCAGAAACAAGAGAGAACAGGTACAGGGCAGCAGGATACAGCGAACAGGGCAGGAACAGGATAAATGGCAACAGGCTCCTGCAGCAGCAAAACACTGGAGCAAGAGGCACCAAAGGGGGAGGACCTAAATACCCTCTCAGCAACCAGCATCAGGTAGAGACTGAATACTGGAAACTGCTGGCTGCTGGGAGACACTTGCTGTTGTACAGTGGAGCTACAACGTTCCAGGGAACCACAGTGCCACCGGCAGGCGATCCAGGTCCAGGCAAACAGCCTATCTGCCTTTAGTAGGGCGACCACCATGTGTATGAGATATCTGGAGTTCTCTCTTGACAAGTTGAGTTAACTTGTAAGAAGCTTTTGCGTGATTCAAACTTTCTGTTGGCTGTTGAGTTACTCATATTGTATTCTGGGATGCCAGAAAGAGTAGGAAAAATCTTCAACTTAACCCTCAAGCTAACATTAAGAGGTCGCAGCTGTGCTTTTAAGAGGCTTCAGGGTGTTCATAGACATTTTTTCCCAATCCAGTGGTCATTTGTCTTGATCAGACATTGATTATCTGGTGACTGAAGTGGGCTGGTGTATAGCCTATGAATTAAAGGTATATCCTGGTACTGTTTAGCATTTGACATGTTCCGTTTAAGAGCAATAGAGGGATGTTCATTAGTTAAAGACAGAAGGTGGACAGTTGCGAGAAAAGGGAAGGGGGATTTGGATTTGCAAATGTTGGAAAGTCTCAACAATTTTGGCATGATCCATTTAAAATTAATAGGCCAGTAAAATTGTTATAGGGATAAAACTTGTGTGCTACTATGTGTAATTTAAAATAAAGATAAACCATCAAACTCTAAACTTCAGTAAATATAGTGAAAATAAGAAATCTAAATAAACTCAAAAAGAACCAAAGTATGGGAAAAAAAAAAAAAGAACCAAAGTATAACATAGTAGCTGTGAAAAAGCTGCAACCACTTAGTAGTGTACTCAAACACTGCATAAGTAAATAAAAAATAAGAGAAATGGGAGTGGTGCGCTTATTCAATATAACGTGCCATAATCAAAAATAAAAATGCAAACAAAAGTCCAAGTAAAATAATTACTATTCGTGTTACTTTTAATTGGTGCTGCAGTCTGAAGTTAAAACAGAGACAGTGACCTCATAAAATAAATGGCAAATTTGTGTCTCAAGTTTCCACTGTGGAATTGTACGCTAGAATGGAACAACATTCAGGAGTATTAAACTTCACATTTTAATACTTGTTTGAAAGTAAATAGTAAATAAAACATTAAATGTAACAATTGGATAAAAGGTCAGCTGAAATGTGACCTTGTAATTGAATAGAAGTGCTATTGTGTGTATAAAACCATTAAAGCTTCAAAAAGTTCCCTTTTTTATATTTGTATTACAGAAGAAATGATGTATCAGTTTTTTTTATCATCGCCCTATTTCACAGTTTATGCCACAGTCAAAAGTAGGTGACCACTTCCTGTCCTGTGCTTCATGTTTTTGGAGATCCCAGTTGTACACGTGTTGTGTAATGGGAGAGGACTTCTATTCTTTACCCCTCCAAACCCAGCTAGCAAACCCAGGTGCCTATGGCTTCATTAGAGTCCTATACCAGTGTTTCTCAACTCCAATCCTCAACACGTCCCAACAGGTCATGTTTTCAGGCTTTCCATTATTTGGAAATTTGGTGATTTGATCAGTTTCACTGCCTTAGTAATTACCACAGCTGTTTCATCTGAGGGAAATCCTGAAAACATGACCTGTTGGGGCGCCTTGAGGACTGGAGTCCTATAGCATGGAGCCCTCAGCGTTTCACATACTTTGGCGTGGTCCCCAAACTTTCTAAACAAAGAAACTCAGACTTGGGGGGGGGGGGGGGGGCAGAATGTGACCAGTGGGAATAGACAATGTTTCAGGCTTGGTGGTCAGCAGGAGTAAAAAATTTTTATAGTGCCTGTGGTCAATAGGAGGAGGAAAAGTGCCCCATCGGTGGTGACTGTTGGAGGACTAGTGCCCCGTCCTTAGTGTCAGTGGGAAGAATAGTCCCCTATCATTGGTGTCAGTGGGAAGAATAATCCCCCATCATTGTTGTCATGGGAGGAAGAGTGCCCCATCGTTGGTGTCCATAGGAGGAAGAGTGCCCCATCATTGGTGTCAGTGGGAGGAATAGTGCCCCATTGTTGGTGTCAGTGGGAGGAATAGTGCCCCATTGTTGGTGTCCGTGGGAGGTAGAGTGCCCTATTGTTGCTGTCAGTTGGAGGAAGAGTGCCTCATCGTTGGTGTCTGTGGGAGGAATAGTACCCCATCGTTGCTGTCAGTGGGAGGAATAGTGCCCCATCATTGGTATCAGTGGGAGGAATAGTGCCCCATCATTGGTATCAGTGAGAGGAATAAGGCCCCATGATTGGTGTCAGTGGGAGTAATAGTGCCCCATCATTGGTGTCAGTGGGAGGAATAGTGCCCCATTGTTGGTGGCAATGGAAGGAATGGTGCTTCATTATTGATGTCAGTGGGAGGAACAGTGCCCCAAGGGCCAGGTAGAGGCAACCAAAGGGCCACATCCAGCCCACGGGCTACAGTTTGGAGAACACTGCCTTAAAACCCCCTCAAGGTGACCCATCTTTGCCTAACAAGAATTCTGTGGCATATCCAACCTGTTCAGATGACAGATAGGCATTCCACAGCCTCAGGCACAAGCTATTCAGGGGACATTTCCTATGGTCAGAGAGATAAGGCAATAAGAGATAATACTTTGTCAACACTTTTACTTGGCAGTCAAGACATAACAAAATTCCATCCAATGAGCCATACTCCTGCAATATCATCACATTTCTTAATAAACAATAATATAAGATAGTTTAAGGAATTTCAATAACAAGTCCTAGGGGAGCATATGAAGAGACTTGTGCCCAATTCTTTCAGATAGACGCCCAAGCATTGCAAGTAATGTGGCTTGGAATGTGTTTTTCTTTACCCCCCCCGGAAGCATGGAAGACAGTCCTAATGGTTCCCTCAAGGGAAACATTTGCGGGGGAAAGTTTGCCCACTACATAGTTCCAACCGAGCAGTTCCAACTAGGGAAAATGATGCAGTGGCTCCCGCTTGAATCCTGGTTGGCTGAGCCAGCTGCTGGTCCAGGCGTTTGGGCGGATCCCAACAGTATTGCCAGGATCCCTGCAGAGCTTACAGCAGCTATGTGCATTCCTGTGTCCTACAGGAGACGTATGGCCAAAAGAGCTTTAGTCATACTTCTCCTTTATTTGCTTATATGCCTGGATATTGATCATTTCCAAATGCTGTTTTCACTGAAGAAGACCACTTCTTACATGAATTGGAAACAAGCTCACTTTAGCATTGACCCCCCCCCCACCAAAAAAAAGAAAGAAAACCCCCAAAAACAAAAAACACAACATATTGACTGATAAAACATACGGCCCCCCTTGGTTGGGGCCACCAAGCCCACGTTTTTTTTTCTGAAACCCTTTCTGAGCTTGTTCCTGTACTAGTTAAAAAAGTCACTATCTTGTTTATTATTTGGCTGAACAGAAATCCTAATTTTTTAGCAGATATGTACACTATATCACCAAAAGTATTGGGACACCTGCCTTTACACGCACGTAAACTTTAATGGCATCCCGTAGGGTTCAATATTGAGTTGGCCCACCCTTTGCAGCTATAACAGCTTCAACTACTCTGGGAAGGCCGTCCACAAGGTTTAGGAGTGTGTCTATGGGAATGTTTGACCATTCTTCCGGAAGCGCATTTCTGAGATCCAGCACTGATGGTGGACGAGAAGGCCTGATCGCAGTCTCCACTCCAATTCCGCCCAAAGGCGTTCTATCGGGTTAACATCAGGACTTTGTGCAGGCCAGTCAAGTTCCTCCACCCCAAACTCACTTACCCATTTCTTTATGGACCTTGCTTTGTGTACTGGTGCGCAGTCATGTTGGAACGGGAAGGGGCCATCCCCAAACTGTTCCCACAAAGTTGGAAGCATGAAATTGTCCAATATGTCTTGGTATGATGACACCTTAAGAGTTACCCTCACTGGAACTAAGGGGCCAAGCCCAACCCCTGAAAAAAAACCCACACCATAATTCCCCCTCCACCAAATAATTTGGACCAGTGCACAAAGCAAGGTCAATAAACACATGAATGAGCGAGTTTGGGGTGGAGGAACTTGACTGGCCTGCACAGAGTCCTGAACTCAACCCGATAGAACACCTTTGGAATGAATTAGAGCGAAGCCTGACCTCACAAATGCACTTCTGGAAGAATGGTCAAACATTCCCATAGACACACTCCTAAACCTTGTGGACGGCCTTCCCAGAGGAGTTGAAGTTGTTATAGCTGCAAAGGGTGGGCCAACTCAATATTGAACCCTACGGACTAAGACTGGGGTGTCCTTAAAGTTCATGTGCAGGTGTCCCAATACTTTTGGTAATATAGTGTATATTAGCCACATTTCCTGGAGTTCGCCTTTAAATACACACGAACTGAACTTTTCAAGCAATTTCAAAATCAACACAGTTGTCACAGATAGGGCCCCGCCGGTCTCTCCGGTTACAGACGTTGAGAAAACATCTCACGGGCTGTCAAATAGGAATGTGCTGTGTGATAGAAATACAGCATGGCCAAATCTTTCAAAACTGCTGATAAATTCCTAAATTATCCTGACACATGCATGAGACTGTGAAATTAGAGTTAAGATCTCACAGTGACTCGCTAACAAGGTTTTGACAGGCGCCTGTTCTAATTAGGTGCTGGATTTAATTGTTTATCTTCCAAATTCCACGTTTGTCCATGTGGCACAAGGGACCGGACTGAAACAAGACAGAGGTGCTCTTATGGTGGCGTGGTATGTGAGCACGAAAGACCCACTGCCGGCATCAAGTAAAGTCAACCATCCTAAGTTCATTCATTTTAGCTCACTTTTATGTAACATTCTCGTTGGGTTTTAGTATTCACAGGACCTAGAATTTTGGCTTTTACACCATTCTGCCATTACGGCTGACAACGCCTTTGGAATGGAATGCGACAGCCTCCAACATCAATACATCTAATACCTAGGGGCAAAGGGTTGGAGCTTCAGTTCAAACAAAAATTGCTCTCCATTGTGGGCAGTGGAATGCAGAGAAGAAAGCAGTGAAACTTTAACTGCAATCGCCTCAATGGAAATCACGCTTTACACTATATTGTCAAAAGTATTGGGACACCTGCCTTTACATGCACATGAACTTTAATGTCATCCCGGTCTTAGTCCGTAGGGTTCAATAATCAGTTGGCCCACCCTTTGCAGCTATAACAGCTTCAACTCTTCTGGGAAGGCTGTCCACAAGGTTTAGGAGGGTGTCTATGGGAATGTTTGACCATTCTTCCAGAAGCGCATTTGTGAGGTCAGGCACTGATGTATATGAGAAGGCCTGGCTCGCAGTCTCCGCTCTAATTCATCCCAAATGTGTTCTATCGGGTTGAGGTCAAGTTCCTACACCACAAACTCGCTCATCCATGTCTTCATGGACCTTGCTTTGTGCACTGATGCGCAGTCATGTTGGAACAGGAAGGGGCCATCCCCAAACTGTTCCCACAAAGTTGGGAGCCTGTCTTGGTATGCTGATGCCTTAAGTGTTCCCTAAAGGGGCCAAGCCCAACCCCTGAAAAATAACTCCACTGCACAAAGCAAGGTCCAAAAAATAAATTGATGAGGTATTTTTGAGTTGGAGGAACTTGACTGGCTTGCAGAGTCCTGCAGTGGCGGTGCGTCCATAAAGGGCGCACGGCCAGCAGAGCACTGTGCTAGTAGTTCACCCAGGTGTGTTAGAACAGCGAATGAATATTCACTGTTCTAACACTGAACCGCCTCTCCGCCAATCAGGAAGCGCGGGTGTGTTACCTGTCACCTGATAGGCTGAAACGGCAGGCGCTGTGATTGGACGCCTATCAGGAGGAGGGGAGGAGAGGCACAGAGGACACAGCTCGCTGCCTTCACCCGCTGCCCCACGAGACACGGTAAGTATCGGGCAGACGGTGAGCGGACGGGCGGGGGTTGGTCACAGTGTTAACTTCTGATGGGCACAGGGGTGGCATTTGATGGGCACAGTGGCAGCATTTGATGGGCACAGGGGAGAGAATCACTGCTCCAGGTGGACATATGGATACAAGACTCTCCTTGAAACTGGAATACCAGGTGCAGGCTAAACATATAGCACATGAAGCAAAAAGGAAGTTCTGGACAGCCGCACCCTGGAATATAGCCTTTATTGTAAAAAATCCAAAAATACAAGCCACAGCAGTAAATGGGACAAACGAACTGACGCGTTTCACACTTAACAGTGCTTAATTATAGGCTATATTCCGGAGTGCAGCTGTCCAGAACTTCCTTTTTGCTTAATCTGATGGGCACAGTGGCAATTTATGGGGCACAATGGCGGTATTTGATGGGCACAGTGGTGGTATTTGATGGGCACAGTGACGGCATTTGATGGGGCACAGTGGTGGTATTTGATGGCACAGTGGTAGCATTTGATGGGCACAGTGGCGGTATTTGATGGGCACAGTGGTGGAATTTGATGAGCATAGTGGCAGCATTTGATGGGGCACAGTGGCGATATTTGATGGGCACAGTGGCAGCATTTGATGGGGCACAGTGGCGGTATTTTATGGCACAGTTGCAGCATTTGATGGCACAGTGGCAACATTTGATGGGCACAGTGGCAGCATTTGATGGAGTACAGTGGTGGTATTTGATGGGCACAGTGGCAGCATTTGATGGCATAGTGACAGCATTTGATTGGCACAGTGGATGCAATTGATGGGCACAGTGGCTGCGTTTGATGGGCACAGTGGCTGCAATTGATGACATAGTGGCTGCGTTTGATGGCACAGTGGCTGCGTTTGATGGCACAGTTTCTGCAATTGATGGATACAATGGCTGCAATTAATGCTAATTAAGTAAAAGAAAAATTGATATTAAGTAAAAGAAGCTGCTTACATCAAGTAAGACTAAAAACCGCAGTAAAAAACAATGGGAGCAGTGACACACTCGCCTCCTCACCGCACTTCCGTAAAACGCCACCGGAGATGACGTCACAAGGCTCCACCCGACGCGTTGCGTCACTGGTCACGTGACTTCCTCAGCCTTGTGACGTCATTTCCGGCTGCATTTTAAGGAAGTGCGGTGAGGAGGCGAGTGTGTCACTACTCCCATTGTTTTTTATTGCGGTTTTTATTCTTACTTGATGTAAGCAGCTTCTTTTACTTAATAAATTTACTTTTTATTTGGCATAATTGCACCATGGCTGTTTTTTGTTTCCTTTGAGCGCCATTTATACAAGAAGTGCCATTGCTTGGAGCGAGCTGTTTCCTTTATATATGGAATTTCCCAAGATGTCTTGATGCCAAGATCTGGACGTAGTTCTTTGTCTTCGTTTGGGACCGGGATGTCTTTACAGCTCCATCAGCAGGACTCCTTATCTAACTATCTGATGAGCCTTGTTTGACCTTTGGGTCATTGTTGGAGGTGAGCGCATAAATATAACAGTCGATGTTTGGATTGATGTGTTGTCTGTTTTGTTCTTCTATCAAGTTATCCTTATGAAGATTTTTACCTTTATATAAACTGACTCCTACCATTGGGCTTTAGTTGGACTTTTATTCACATTTATCTATTTGTATGTTTTGGATACTTGGCATATTCATTCTTTAAGTATATTAATCCATGGCACGTTATTGAATAAGTGCAGCACTCTCATTTCTTTCTTTTACATTTAATTACGCAGTGTTTTTTGAGTACACTACTAAGCAGTTGCAGCTAATTCACGGTCACTATACACGTATTATATATTTTTTTCTTTTCTGATTTTATTTTTATTATATTCACTGTAGGTTGATGGTTTATATTTTCTAAAACATTACACATAGTAGCGTGCAAGTTTTTCCTTTATAACACAATGGCTCAGACCTGCCACCAAGATTCATGGGAAACTGATGGTGGATACATCCTACTACCACTCATCTATAAATGAAAGCTTTAGGTGAGTTGAAAGGTGATTTTTTTTTAAAGGCGATTCCCATGACTGGACTTCTCCGTGCTGAAACACCTTCCATAGCCCTCCATCAAGCAGTAGTAGGGCCTTCATGAAGTGCTAAGTGGATTGAAGTTCAAGCACAAAGGTGAAATTGTTCCCAACCAGTTTCAAAGAATGTTCCCAATTGTTCCCAACGAGTCGATGTATTTTTAGATTGTGCTGCATTACCAGCAACTGGAAATGGCATCTGATATCTCAGAGCTCCGAAAAAACCTGGGGACTGACACTTTCCTGGAAATCTCGGTTAACCTCTAATCTATAATACTGGACCTTCATTCTAGATCTTTTGTCGATTTTTGACAATTTTTCTTTTTTCTAAGGAATCTTATTCAGCCTGTCTGCGCTCCTCCTAGAAATCATTAAGCCGACATAATCTCTGCAGAACTTCGATGCAATTATACGCAATCACGATGTAAAAGCATTTTTAAGTTAATCTATTCAGGAGTGCAAACGGCGGTGTGGAAACATGTGGTTAAGCCGTATAATTGCCTAGAAAACCTCTGAATAAGAACTGGATTCTTATTATCCTATCACTTGAACAAACCCGCTGTAATGCTCTCGTTTTAATGTAATGTCTTTGAAAGGCATTAAAAGAGGCAATTGGCACTGAGCAGGTTTTAAATGCTTCTTTTTTTTTTTTGCTGTTAAACTGCTATTGTCCTATACCAGATAACACAGCATGGCTGATGAAGTACGATGCTGCAAAGAAGTAAAAAGTTAAAGTGGTTCTGGATGGGTTCCTGCTACAGAGAAACTACATGTTCTTGGGTGCTAAAGCTACCTACCGACATAACATACCATGCATGAACATACAGTATAAGCAGGTGCCTACAAGAGTTGGGTTTAAGCAGCTGAAGTCTTACAAGCAGGGGCGTCACTAGGGGGTGGCTTTTGGGGCTATAGCGCCGAATCTGGGGCCAATAGCCCCGAGTCTCTGCAGGGGCCCCCAAAGGGGAGGGGAGGGGAGGCTCTCTGGGGACCCTTATGTAAGTGGGGGGCTCTCTGGGGACCCTGATGCAAGGGAGAGGCTCTCTGGGACCCTGATTTAAGGGGGAGGTTCTCTGGGGACCCTAATGTAAGGGGGGGCTCTCTGGGAACCCTGATGTAAATGGGGGGGCCCTCTGGGTACCCTGATGAAAGGGGGGGGCTCTCTGAGGACTCTGATGTAAGGAGGAGGCTCTCTGGGGACCCTGATGTAAGGGGGGACTCTCTGGGGACCCTGATGTAAGGGGGCTCTCTGGGGACCCTGATGTAAGTGGGGGGCTCTCTGGGGATATATATACACACACACGTATATTACTGTATATACATGTGTATGCCCTCCCAAGCATATGACTTTCTTTACTACGCTGCTATGGGCTCTAGCCCCAGATCTTTTGTAGACCTAGCAACGCCCCATCTACAAGCTACCTGGGATGGGACGGGGTTAAGCTTGCTCTGCATTTTCCTGGGCATTTTCTGGGCTCTGCTCTTCTCCCTGTGCTGTACATAAATAGGGGGGGGGGGGTGGCTCTACTAAGGCGAGTCTGGGGGCCT
The DNA here is from genome assembly GCA_037952925.1 of Lithobates clamitans. Lineage (NCBI taxonomy): Eukaryota > Metazoa > Chordata > Amphibia > Anura > Ranidae > Lithobates > Lithobates clamitans. The sequence goes on along the minus strand of JBBGZY010002548.1, from coordinate 253,122 downwards.
ACATGGGTAGAATGGAGTGGTCAAGCCAGAAGATGTGATCGTCAGCAACATCTGAATCATACAGACTGGAACTGCCTAACCAGGACTTTACGACTTATGGACTTCCACCTGGAGAAGGTATGCACCAGGTAGCCTGGAGTTAATTAGTTAGTTAGGGAGAAAATGTGATTCTGCATTGTTGGACTGTATTGTTAAAAAATTCCAGTAAAGTTTTTCACCAGTCTTAAGCCTGATCTGAGGTTACTCAAAGGGGTGCAGGAAGGTACATGGCATATTAGAAGAACAGGACCTCTAAAGCACATATGGGGTGAAGCATAAGCAATGGAAGACCACCAAGAAAGGTTAATTCAGCAGAAGAGTTGGCAGGAAGTGTGTAGTTTCTATGGGTAACCATGAACTAGTGGGAATGCAATAGCAGCCAGACAGCAAGGAGTGGTACCAGGCATGGGTGACAGGTGCTCCGGTAGTGAGAGGGTCCGTATTCTGGCTCCCACTCTAGCGATCAGTTCCCCAAAAGCATTCAGGACCGAGCCTGTGGTACGGAGACCCCATGAACCTAACCGCATGGTAACGGAGAGCTGGAGGAGATAAACGAGTGCACGCATGAGGTCTGCTCTTAGTGCACGGTGGGACCCCATTTCGCCACTGAGAGTGGGGTGGCAGAGGAAAGCTGGACTGGTGAAGTGGGACACAGGCTTGGCAGTGTCCCCCTCTAAATGCTACATCCTAGAAAAAAGGTGTGCAGTGATATGGGACAAGTGTTACACCGAAGGGATCTGTATGTTGCTACAAAGCTGCACAAGGTGTACAGCTCATTTCTAATTTGGGGTTCCGCCTTAATGTTGACCTTCACATGAACGTGGCCCCCGCCTGGTGAGCTTGTACACAAGAAAGGCACCCCCACGTGAAGGCTGAGTAAGCTCCTCTGTCCAAAAACTGTCTGTCTGCCAAACAACAGACATGTATGAAACTTAAGCCTCGTACACACGATCAGATTTTCCGACGGGAATTGTGTGATGTCAGGCTGTTGGCGGAAAATCCGACCTTTTGTACGCTCCATCGGACAATTGTTGTCGGATTTTCCGCTGACAAATGTTGGATGGCAGGCTTTAAAATTTTCCGCGAACAAATGCCTGTTGTCGGATTTTCCCAGCGTGTGTACACAAGTCTGTTGGACAAAAGTCCAAAGTACACGAAAAAAACTCAAAAGGTGGGATTTTATGGGCAATAAAAAATATATACATATAGAAAACTTCACATATAGAAAATGTAATTTATTGTAGAAAAAGTGTACTAAAAAATCTCATATTGATGATACAAAACATCATATGAAAAGCATTGTCAACATTGCGCATTATATGAATAAAATTTGCAAACACTGCACATTGGCTTAATAAAAAACGTACCACAGAAGCACAGTCAGTAGAATCTTCACGGGGGGATAAGAGTAATGGGCACAACACTATGAGACACAACAACACACTAAAAACTGGCACTAAGAACTCTAACACAATTCGTAGTAAACCAAATAAAGCAAGTAAAGATCAGGGAGCCATCCTTAAGATTCCTAAAACTCAATTAGATGATTTTTTAGGGTCCTTTCACACTGGGGCGGTTTGCAGGCGCTATTGCGCTAATAATAGCGCCTGCAAACCGACCCGAAAGTGCCGCTGCTTTGATTCCAGTGTGAAAGCCCCGAGGACTTTCACACTGGAGCGGTGCGCTAGCAGGACGGTAAAAAAAGTCCTGCTAGCAGCATCTTCAGAGCGGTGAAGGAGCGGAGTGTATACCGCTCCTTTACCGCTTCTGCCCATTGAAATCAATAGGACAGCGCGGCTATACCGCCGGCAAAGTGCCTCTGCAGAGGCGCTTTACGGTGGTTTTTAACCCTTTCTCGGCCGCTAGCGGCCGAATACTGACGGTAAAGCGCCGCTTCCAATAGCGGCGCTTTACCGCCGACGCCGCCCCCGCCTCAGTGTGAAAGGGTCCTTAGAGAGAGCGAATTCACTGAATTCACAAACAACACAGAAGGAAGCAGATTCCCCGACAACACCAATCATGCACAAGGAAGATTGACTATCATCAACCTTTCATCACATTCACTTACACCAATTGAGGAGCAGGTACTGTGTTTGGGCCTGTCCTACTGTCCAAATAAAAGTACTGACAGATTTGAGACAGCTAAGGATATAAATCTATTTGCCAGGAAATTATTATTTAGAAGTATGTATTTAAGACAAAAGAAGGAGGCAAAAGTTGTGCCAAATCTCAAAGCAGCTGAATTCAGAGCTATTCGAGATCTGAATTTGCTGCTACAAGGAAAGTGATGTTGCATGGGAGATGGACATGGATGACGAGACACAAAATGAGGAAATTTCCTGAAGTGGTTGAACAACCGACAAAAAAATTTAAAAGGAAATCTAATAAATTTCCCCCTTTGAAGCAAAATCCCACACTGGCACTGTTTGTGAGGCAGACAACGAGAGAAATAGAAAACATGAAGAATTATAATGTTACCAAAAGTTTGAGTCCAGAGCAAAATTTGGCACTGAAATCTTTGAAAAATAACTTTGGAATAACAATAAAGGCATCTGACAAGGGAGGCAATGTCGTCCTAATGGACAACGAGATGTATGAGAATATGTATTTAAACATTCTTAAAGATAAAAAATGTTATCGCAAAATTTCTTCATCCCTAGTTGAAGCACATTCTGAGGCCATTATCTCAAGAGACTTATGGGATTTTGTACGCACAAAATAACCGCGTATACCTACTATATACGCACTGCCAAAGGTACACAAAGATCTACATAACCCACCTGGGAGACCTATCATCTCAGGCAATGGTTGTGTCGATGAAGCCATGAGTCGGGTAATTGATGACCATCTGAGACCGCATGTTATGAATTTAACCTCCTACACTAAGGATACAATCCACCTGTTACAGATTTTAGAAAATCTAGAAATTCCCACCCCAGCTTTGTTGGTCACGATCGATGTTGAATCTCTCTACAACAGCATTCCGCATGATTTGGGTTTGTTGGCTGTTGGAAGAGTTCTTCAGCAAAGATCAACACATGAATGGAAATACAACAAATTCATACTTACCTTGTTGGAATTTATCCTGAAACATAATGTTTTTCTCTACAAAGGCTCCCACTACCTCCAGGTGCAGGGTGTAGCTATGGGGACGTGTTGTGCCCCCTCCTATGCCAACCTGTACCTGGGGGAGTGGGAATTTCTGGTGAGAATTCTACATATACACAGGATATCTTCATGTGGCAAAGATATATCAACGATCTGATGTTGATATGGGATGGCCCTAAAAGCAAACTGGTGAGTTGCCTCAACCATATGGGGTCTCTGGGTCTCTTCTGCCTCCCTTCTATACAAATTCCACTTTTTATTGTGGATTTCATCTGCCTTCCCCTTTTTTCTCTTTCTCTTTTTTCTTTTGTTTTATGCTCAATCACAATTCAATGTTATTTGTGTACAAATGATTTGGTAACCCATGGACTCTGGAAGTTTGTTTTCCTCCCCCCATCTTTTGTCGTAATTTGGATTCCTTACATGATGGGTTGTGTATTTTGGATGCAATGATTCATCCTTTTGGGTTTACTTACATGATACATTTTTATGGCTTTAGGTAGTCCAGATCATATTTTGTGTATTGTATATAATTTGTAATGGCATAGGTATTTTTTCTCCACCAGACATGGATGTTCCCCCCTCTTCAATTGGGTTTTGCTAAAATTGCCAATTCAATCTCCGTTCCAATCCCCGGATGTTGGTTTCCGCGGGACCGGATGTTGTACAGGTTGGCTTATGCGGAGGATATGAGGTTGCGTCTATTGATGTGTGCTGCGTCACCTCTGCATCTGCATTACCACTGCGCAGAAGCGGAAGTGATAGTGATGCTGATGCGCGATATGACGCATATCGCGTCACTTTCTCCTGCGCATGCGAACTAGGGATGCTATCGTGTCTCTCTGCGCCATTCCTCCCTGGTACAGCCACGCTGCCTCCTGTTCCTGGACTGCCGATATTGGGAATCCATTCTGGGCTACAATTAGATGCACATTTATAGGTATGAATTTGTATCAATGTTTTACTAAGATAAGCTGTTTTTTCAGAAGTGGTATTATTACCTGAAGAAGATTCATAACAATAATTTTGAAACGCGTTGGATATCCCTCTCTGCAGCATTACTTGCTAGAAACCATGATTTAAGGGAACAGCAAGTAGATTGGGATTGCCACTTCATGGTCCAAACAGCCAATGTGCAATGTTTGCAAATTTTATTCATATAATGTGCAATGTTGGTAAATGCTATTCTTATGATATTTTGTATCACCAATATGAGATCTTTTAATATGTATATATTTTTTATTGCCCATAAATTACCACCTTTTGAGGTTTATTCATATATTATCAAGGGGTGGTGGCAATTTACATATATGGTCCTGTGAATCACTTAAATTAAAGTCCAAAGTACAAACACACAAGGAAGGACGAGCCGGAAGCCGTCGGTCTTGTAAACTATTATTATTATTATTATTATTCAGGATTTATATAGCGCCAACAGTTTAGGCAGCGCTTTAAACTAGCGCTCGTAATGGAGAATTAACATTCGTGACGTGGCAAATTATGAAATCTCAAAATGCAGCGCACAATTCTCTTCTTTAATGGGACAATAATAAAGCTGTTTTGATGGTTGATTTTCAAAGGCTTTTTTTTCTAGTGATATCAAGAATAATATTATTATGCTTTTTTTTGGGGGGGGGCAACTTACCACAACACCATTATCCCGTAGTTTTTAAAATCAAAGATACAAATATGTTGGTGTCCCTTGTTAATTTTACATTGTGTTTTTTTAAATGTAACTGCCGACTCCCAAACTGTCATTTGAAGTAAAACACATAGCCAAGTATTATTCTACACATTTTTTTTATTGTGCATTAAAAAAAGAAAATAAATAAAATTAGACATGATATCTGCCAATAAAACTTAATCAAAAAGTGCATTCTATGCATCCAAAAATATAGAAAATATAACAAATCAAATCATTATTATTCAACTAAAAAATAAAATAAAAGCCTCATGCATGTGTCCTGCTTCTTAATAAAGGAGGTCAACAATGGCAAGAGTTGGTGAAAGCAGGGGTCCGTCATCCGGAGATAATTCCGAAAATCATCCGGATTATTTTCCTGGAGCTCCTTCAGCAAAGGCATATGACATAATTGGTCACGATTAATAAGGCAACCAATTTTTGGTCCAAGAAATCCTCCTTCTCCTGTTCCTGGACTGGACTTGGGTCAAAGCAATAACTCCAAGGCCAATAATAAATAATACGTTATCTCCTCCGATTCCGCACCGTGGCTGGTTGACGAATGGCCGTTCAGAAACTAACTGAAAAGTGAGAAATGAAAAGTGCGAAATGAAAAGTGCGAATCAACACTCACCAAACTTCTACTAACACGAAATTAGCAGAAGGAGCACAAAGGGTGGCGCCTGACAATTGAACTTCCTCTTTTTCGGCTCGTAGTACGTCTAGTATGTCACTACGTTTGTGTTTGTTGGCCGACAATTGTGTAGCGTTTGTATGCAAGACAAAATCCAGGCCCACGCCTTCGGACAAAAGTGCGAGGTTTTGTCTGCGGAAAATCCGATCGTGTGTACGTGGCTTTAGAGATTTCGCCTTCCCGAAATTTTAGCAAAAACTTCAATATATTTTGCTGAAATGCATCGAAATCAATAGCGAAGTCCAACTAAGCTGGTTCTGGTGTCTTTTAAGGGTTCAATCAAGGGTGCACCTGCCTTGTGCCTCCATTGTCCACAGTGCCCCCCCCCCAATTTGTAGAGTCCCCCAGCCTCCTCCAGAACCCAGGCTGCTGCCATGTCCCCCAGCATCCTTCAGAGCTCCCATCCCTGACAGTAGTAATCAGCCAACCTCAGAGCCCTCCATCAGAACCCCCCAGCCTCACCTTAAAGTCCCCACATTTTCCTACCTTTTTTCTTCCTACTAACCACCGATATCAGGGATTTCTTCCTCTTATGGACAACCAGCCAGAAGGGTGTTCTTCTGAACATCAACAATGGGGAATCCTTCTTTCCAATCACCTGGGGCATTCTTCCTTCCAATCACCACCAACACTGGGGCATTCTTCCTTCCAATCACCACCAACACTGGGGCATTCTTCCTTGCAATCACCACCAGCACTGAGGCATTTCTTCCTCCTACTAACCACCACCGGAGCATTATTTTCTCCAACTGATCACCACCAGGCATTTTTTTCTCCTTATGGTCACCCACACAGGGACATTTTGTCTTTTTTTTTTTGCATTTCCAGTACGCTGTTGCATTAGTTTGTCGGGTATCCAGCAATTTAGGTGGTTTATACTGTATATACTATGACAGAGTCTGATGTAAAATGTCAGACAAGGTGAATGAGAGACATCTGTTGCCCAGAATGCAGATTGGGATAATCATGGGCTCCAGGGAAGCCTGGTGAGGAAAATAGGTCAGTCTCCTTTTAAGAGGCTGATCCTAAAATTCCTTCATTGGGCCTAAAGTGTGAGCTATAGAAGAGATTGGGTGGGTTGGCAGCTTGGCAGTCCTGATCCACAAGTCCACCTGCCAAAATACCATTTTTTTTTTCTGCAGAAGGGCTGATAAGACTCATAAGAATGATGAATAGACAAATTGCTTGGTTGTGCAAGAGCACTTGGATGGTTCACCAAGCAGAACTGGGATTTGTTGAGGCTTATCACTGATCATCACCAATGTAACGTGGTATTCTTCCTGACAACCCCCAAACAGGCATTGTTCGCAGTAGCCACCCACGTAATGGTGCATTCTTCTCACTGACTACTAATCTAATAGGATATGCTTCCCACTAACCAAATGTAAGGGGGCTTTTTTCCCACTGACTGCCAATGTTGGGGCTCTTTTCTAACTGACCACCAATGTAAAGGTTGTTTTTCCCGTTGACCACCAACATATGGGTCTCACGGACCACCAATGTGAGGGGCATTCATTCACCCATCGACCGTTAATCTAATAATTTTTTAGCAGGGGGTTTCTTGAGATTTTATAATTATTCCAAGGATTATTGTAGGCTTAAAAGAATGAGGAAGGCTGTTCTAAAGTCATGGAATTTGTATCCATGCATATCACCCCGTACTGTGCCCATTTTGTTGAGTTTTCTTGTCTAGCTACAAATATGAATGTGGAGTTGCTGACCTTCAATCCACTTCTGATTTTTTATGTTAGGGGTCGTGTAGTCAGATGGCAGTTAATCTACCAGCGTGTGTTTGGGTTGTTGTACTGTAGGTAGTCAGAGCACTTGGGTTAAACCAGTGACCATTTTTCCTTAGTGTTGATTAAAATGAGCATTTTAGGGACTGAATGTAAGAATGAAAGGTTTTAGTATGAGAAGAAAAAGGGCATGTTTTATATTTAGTAGTGGGGACCCTGTGGCCTTTAGTTACCTTTCTGCATTGGCCTGTTCCTTCTGATTATATAGTTACATAGTAGGTGATGTTGAAAAAAGACACAAGTCCATCAAGTCCAATGTGTGATTATATGTCAGTATTACATTGTATATCCCTGTATGTTGCGGTCGTTCAGGTGCTTATGCTCCCCGCTGAGGCCACCTCCTGTGGAAGGAAATTCCACATCCTTGCCGCTCTTACAGTAAAGAACCCTCTACGTAGTTTAAAGTTAAACCTCTTTTCTTCTAATTTTAATGAGTGGCCGCGTGTCTTGTTAAACTCCCTTCTGCGAAAAAGTTTTATCCCTATTGTGGGGTCACTAGTAAAGTATTTATAAATTGAAATCATATCCCCTCTCAAGCGTCTCTTCTCCAGAGAGATTAAGTTCAGTGCTCACAACCTTTCCTCATAACTAATATCCTCGAGACCCTTTAGTAGCTTTGTTGCCCTTCTTTGTATTCACTCCATTTCCAGTACATTCTTCCTGAGGACTGGTGCCCAGAACTGGACATCATACTCCAGGTCTTGTAGAGTGGGAGAATTATCGTTTTATCTCTGGAATTAATCCCATTTTTAATGCCAATATTCTGTTTGCTTTGTTAGCAGCTGCTTGGCATTGCATGCCATTGCTGAGCCATTCATCTACTAGGACCCCCAGGTCTTTTTCCATCCTAGATTCCCCCAGAGGTCCCCCCCCCCCTATTGTATAGATTGAATTCATATTTTTGTCACCCAAATGCATTATTTTACATTTTTCTAAATTGAACCTCATTTGCCATGTAGTTGCCCATCCCATTAATTTGTTCAGATCTTTTTGCAAGGTCTCCACATCCTGCAGAGAAGTTATTGCCCTGCTTAGCTTAGTATTGTCCGCAAATACAGAGATTGAATTGTTTATCCTATCCTCCAGGTCGTTTATGAACAAATTAAACAGGATTGGTCCCAGCACAGAACCCTGGGGAACCCCACCACCCACCTCTGACCATTCCGAGTACTCCCCATTTATCACTACCCTCTGAACACGCCCTTGTAGCCAGTTTTCAATCCATGTACTCAACCTATGGTCCATGCCAACGGACCTTACTTTGTACAGTAAACGTTTATAGGGAACCGTGTCAAATGCTTTTGCAAAATCCAGATACACCACGTCTACGGGCCTTTCTTTATCTAGATGGCAACTCACCTCCTCATAGAAGGTTAATAGATTGGTTTGGCAAGAACGATTTTGGATGAATCCATGCTGATTACTGCTAATGATACCGTTCTCATTACTAAGATCTTGTATATAGTCCCTTATTATCCCCTCCAGGACTTTACATACTATTGATGTTAGGCTAACTGGTCTGTAATTCCCAGGGTGATGTGGTAGTAGCGCTGGTGGTCATCGGTCCCCCTGCAGGGTTTCTTCTTGCATTTTTACAGCAGTATAGTGCCTCTGGGTAGGTCCCCTGTATGGTAGGCTGAGAAGGACCAGGATTATGCCGTCTTCGTTCCGGAACCAGATGATGACCGACTTGCCGGTGCGCAGTATGTGCACTTCCTCCCGGCCATTTAAAAGGTGTCCACACACTGGTGCCATTCTATTTCAGGCTCTGATTGCTGAGAGAGGCTGACTTCAAGGCAGCATTGGGCCAGTGAATACTACAGACTGCAGGAATGGATGACATACTGTTGTAGGTCCTAGGCTGTGTGCAGGGTCCAAACAGCAAGCCTCCTAATTAATCCCTACTTTATGGAGCAAGGTGGAGAGGCATCAGGGAGCAATAAAGCCTCCTTAGCAGCCTAGATTGGGGTCCATCTCTACTTTCAGAGCTGTACTTCCTAACGTAAGGCCTTACCAATTGATTGGGGTCTACCTCTACTTTCAGAGCTGTACTTCCATAGGTAAGCCCATACTAATAGATTGGGGTCCACCTTTACTTTTAGAGCTGTACTTCCTAATGTAAGGCCTTACCAATAGATTGGAGTCTACCTCTACTGTCAGAGCTGTACTTCCTAAGGTAAGCCCATACCAATAGATTGGGGTCCACCTCTACTTTCAGAGTTGTACTTCCTAAGCCAGTGGTTCTCAACCTTCCTAGTGCCGTGACCCCTTGATAAAATTTCCCAAGTTGTGGGAACCCCTAACAGTAAAATTATTTTTATAGCATGGTTTGTCAGCACCCAAGGCAAGACAAGTAATTTGCTCCCCTAACCCACGGACATTTAGCGCTTCCTGAGTCCCTTCCACTCGTACAGCATTAAAACCCCTTATGGTACATTTTAGGATGAGCCACTCTCTTTGTTCTCCTTTTATCTCTCTCTATCCTAATTTCTTGTTTTTTTCCCCCCATCCCTCTCTCTAGCCATCTTTCTTGTTCTTTCTCTTATTCTTTCCTCTCCCTTTTTCTTTGTTCCCCCCTCTTTTCCTCTCCCTCCATGGGGGGGTGGGATGAGTGCCAGTGCTGGGGGGAGTTGGGATGAGTGGCAGTGCCAGTGCTGGTAGGGGAAGGGATCAGTGGCAGTGCTGGGGGGGTGGTTCTGATCAGTCAACTTAGGTGCTCTTGATCAAGGTCATCTGCTGATCTGAGAACTGTAGTGGGGACTTTTAATGGCAACACTATTCATAGGTAGTGTTACCGACTTTGACGTGTCTCATAGCAGTGACACCTATACCGAAATCAGGAGATAGGGTCCTGCTGGGCGGCCGCAAAAAGGCTGGGAGAGCAGTGTGGGCTTCAGGAACAGCCCAGGATCCAGTGACCCCTGGCAAATCGTCATTCGACCCCCAGGTTGAGAACCACTGTCCTAAGGTAAGGCCTTACCAATAGATTGGGGTTCACCTCTACTTTCAGAGCTGTACTTCCTAAGGTAAACCCATCCCAAAAGATTGGGATCCACCTCCACTTTCAGAGCAGTACTTCCTAAGGTAAGCCCTTACCAATAGATTGGGGTCCACCTCTACTTTCAGAGCTGAACTTACTAAGGTAGGCCCATACCAATAGATTGGGGTCCACCTCTACTTTCAGAGCTGTACTTCCTTGGGTAAGCCCTTACCAATAGATTGGGGTCCAGCTCTGCTTTCAGAGCTGTACTTCCTAAGGTAAGCCCTTACCAATAGATTGGGGTCCACCCCTACTTTCAGAGCTGTACTTCCTAAGATAAGCCCATACCAATAGATTGGGGTCCACCCCTACTTTCAGAGCTGTACTTCCTTGGGCAAGCCCTTACCAATAGATTGGGGTCCACCTCTACTTTCAGAGCTGCACTTCCCATACCACATAGCTTGTGAATATTGATTTAGGTTACTGGGTTCTTAACAATGCTTTTCTACTCATTATATTTTTAAGGTAGTAGCCTATTAAGAATGTGGAGATTGTAAAATTAAGCTTTCTGATTCATATAACAATCTAAAATGTATCCTGCTTATTATAGGATTAGAATCTGCCGTTTGCAATGGGGTTCTTATGAACAGATCAGCTAATTTGCTTAACACATTTACGTCCTTCTTAAGAAAAGCACCTTGAGCCGAGGAAGGACAAGGTTATCAGCGCCACTCTAGTCCCTAGTTATTATAGAATCCACTTCACTAAAAAAAGCATTTTGGTGACAGCAATAAAGTGCTTTTAATTTGCACTTGTATTCATCTGAAATCAGTTAGTCCCTTTAAATTGAAAACACTCACTAAATGCTTTTCATTTGCATAATCTTTATCTAATTAAACATTCAGTCTGCCATGAAAGAAACTAATTATTTCTTTCTTTGACAGAGACAAATGCAACAAATGAGGCACACAATCTCTGAGATGTAACTTTTTATTCTGCTCTCAGCACTACCACTGCGCGGATAATATTTAAAATATCTAAAGAATGTCTGCACTTTTAACATAATTTGGTATTAGTAATATGACCAGGAAAATAATGAAAGTTTAGATTTGTTTTTTCTTTCTCTTGCTGTTCCATAAAAACGCTAATAAAAACCCAACCTGTCTGCTAACTGATAGAGCCAAGGTGATAAAGTCAGAGGCATAGCTAGAACCTTTATGCCGTGTACACACGGGCGGACTTTTCGACCGAACTTGTCCGCTGGAACAAATCCGTCGGACAATCCGACCGTGTGTGGGCTTCATCGGACTTCCGACGGACCTTTTCGGTGGAAAATCAGACGGACTTTAGATTTGAAACATGTTTCATATCTTCCCGCCTGAACGCCGCTGGAACCAGTTCCTATCAGGAAAGCCCGTTCCTCTGTATGCTGGTCCGACTGACCAAATACAACGCAAGGGCAGCTACAGCACCTGCCCGCGAGAATGTTTTTAGCGCGATCCCAACAGGGCACTGTACATCTCGTGCTCACTGCAATAGGAAAAACATATTTTCCTATTGCAGCGAACGCAAGAAGGAGGCGACAATGTCCCGTAGGTCTGGTATGGATTTTAAGGGGAACCCCCTATGCCGAAAAAATGGCATGGGGGTCCCCCCCAAAATCCATACCAGACCCTTAGCATGCAGCCCGGCCGGTCAGGAAAGGGGGTGGGGACGAGCGAGCAGCCCCTCCTGAACCGTACCAGGCCGCAGGCCCTCAACATGGGGGGTGGGTGCTTTGGGGAAGGGGGGCGCCCTGCGGCCCCCCACCCCAAAGCACCTTGTCCTCATGTTGATGAGGACAAGGGCCCCTTCCCAACAACCCTGGCCGTTGATTGTCAGGGTCTGCGGGCGGGGGGGCTTATCGGAATCCGGGAGCCCCCTTTCATAAGGGGACCCCCACCCTATGTGAATGATTATGGGGTACATCGTACCCCTATCCATTCACCTGGGAGAAAAAAGTGTCAATAAAAAAACACACTAGACAGGTTTTTAAAATAATTTTATTAGGCAGCTCCGGGGGTCTCTTCTGACTCCTTCGCTCTCTCCTGCTTCTTCTCCCGCTCTCCGGTTCTTCTCCGCGCTCTCGGGCCTCTTCTCCCGCTCTCCGGCCTCTTCTCCCGCTCTCTAGTTCTGCTCCCGCTCTCCGGTTCTTCTGCTGGGCTCCTCCGCTATCTTCTGCTCTTTTGCCGCTCTTTTCCTAGCGGTGGCCCGGTCTTCTCCATCGTCTCCTTCCCTGTTCTCTTCTTCCGATGTTGACACAATGCTCTCTCCCACTGTAATGCCGTGTAAACGGTGCGCAACGACTTACAGTTGCAATAAAAAGTATGTGAACCCTTTTGGAATGATATGGATTTCTACACAACTTGGTCATAAAATATGTTCTGATCTTCATCTACAGTAAGTCACAACAATAGACAATCACAGTCTGCTTAAACTAATAAAACACAAATAATTAAATGTTACCATGTTTTTATTGAACACACCATGCAAACATTCACAGTGCGGGTGGAAAAAGTATGTGAACCCCATAGACTAATGAGATCTCCAAGAATTGGACTGAGGTGTCAGCCAACTGGAGTCCAATCAATGAGATGAGATTGGAGGTGTTGGTTACAGCTGCCCTGCCCTATAAAAAACACACACCAGTTCTGGGTTTGCTTTTCACAAGAAGCATTGCCTGATGTGAATGATGCCTCGCACAAAGGAGCTCTCAGAAGACCTACGATTAAGAATTGTTGACTTGCATAAAGCTGGAAAGGGTCACAGTCCTAGTCCCGGGGCATGATGGGAGACACAAGGCCTCACTGCCGCTTTCCCTTAGTCAAGATGCCGGTTCCTGGACCCGAAGCTGATTGAAGAATTGGCTAGAGTGAGGACTGTACTGGATCCTGGGGCAGGTAGGTGCCCTTCTATTAAAATAAAAATACTGTAACTGCTGAATTTTAATTTTTTGGGGGTGGGGGCGGAGTTCCCCTTTAACCAAATATGCGGCCTCACTGCACTGGGCTTTTTTCGTGGCGCCGCATATTTGCGTATCTCCCTTCTGTGCGGCACGCTCCCAGCAGAGACTGGGGTCTTACCGAGAGCCCTTGGGCCCCGTTCTAACGATCGGGACCTGAGACGCCCGATTCTGGATCACCTGATCGCAGTGATAGCCTCTGATTGGCAATCACAGTGATCAGTCACTGTGAAGCTCGCCCCCCCGTGTTTTATGTCTCTTTGAATGGAGGAGAGAGATACATTGTATCTTTCTCTGTCCTTGCAGAGATAGAGAAAAAAAAAGTGTGTATAGAAAAGTAATAATAATAATTTAAAACAAAAACAAAAAAAAAACCTAGATCAAGGTTTGATCTAGGTCAGCACCAGAGATAGTGTTTGGTACAGGGTCAAAGGTCAGTTCTTTTTTTTTTGCACAGGATTTTATTTTTATTTTTTATTTGTATCAGTGTGTTTTAGGTAGGATAAAATAAAAAAGCACTATTGTTTCTGGGCTGTACTACGGGTACAAACGCCAACATACACATATGTGGTATCGCCGCGATCATCAGGAGCAGGAAAATTTGTTTTGCTTTTTGCTGGTAGGTTATGGTAGTAGCAAGAAATATACATTTTTTTTTAAAAGATTTTTTTTTAATTATTATTTTGGGGCAGTTTTCCTTAGATAAAAAAAAAAATCAGGAGATATCCATAACTATTTACCACCAAATGAAAGCCCAATTTGTCCTGAAAAAAAACGCGGTATAATCCACCTGGGTACACAAAGTAGTTGTGGTGATCTGTACGGTTTTACTAACACATGTCAAAGTTGCAAAATTGGGCTTAGGCATTAAGGCCTTTTGAAAATCATATCTAAGAATTTTCGTTCGTATTTCGCACCATTAGCGGACTGCAGCAACCGCCGATTTACGCGCGGCCATCGAATTTGAGTAATCGGACATGTTGGAAATTTTTTGAAAAACCAATGATTTTCTAATCAATGATGGGAGAATCGTGCGAGAAATGTAATCGAAAAAAAAGTGCGCATGTGCAAGAAAAGAAAATTCCCGGAAAGAAAAGAAGATTCCCGGCCACGAACATTCTTTTCTGTAGCAACATGGAGGTGAAATTGAAGGCTTGGTTGGCCGAATTTCGAAAATCAATGGTGGCGCCATCGGATCACAAAACGCACAAATTTTCAAAAGAAAATTCTTTCGAAATTCGACCCATGTATGGCCAGCCTTAGATTTGCTTTACCCTTATGCTGGCCATACGCTATACGAAAAATCGGCCAAATCCATTTTCGAAAAACGGATATTCGGCCGTGAGAGCAAACGATAGTGCCATCATGTAATGACCGAAAAATCAGTGGACATAAATGAATCAATTTTTTGTTCATTTTTTTTTACATATACTTAATGCCAACAGTTCAGACGGGAAACACATTAGCCTTTCAATTTATCATTCATTCAGCAGAAAATTTCCAAACTTGTCCTTCGTTTTTTTCGGCTCAAAAACGTCCCAACGATTATCGATTTTGTGCCCATTAACTGGCCGAAAAACGAACGAACTGTCTAAGTGACCGAATTTCGGCTGATTTTTCATATAGTGTATGGCCAGCATGGTCGAATTTCAAAAATCCGTGCGTTTTGTGATCCGATGGCGCCACCCTTGATTTCAAAATTCGGTCAACCAAGCCTTCAATTTCACCTCTTGTTGCTACAGAAAAGAATTTTCGTGAATCTTCTTTTCTTTCTGGGAATTTTCTTTTCTTGCACATGCACATTTCTTTTTCAATTACATTTCTTGCACGATTCTCCCATCATTGATTAGAAAATCGTTCGTTTTTCAAAAAATCCCCAACATATCCGATTATTCAAATTCGATGGTCGCACGAAAATCGGCTGTTGCTACAGCCCCACTAATGGTGCGAAATACGAACGAAAATTCTTAGATAAGATTTTCGAAAGAAAGTTCTTTCGAAATTCAACCCAATGTTTGGCCTGCCTTAGATGCAAAGGGGTTAATGTTAGACTCTCACATCTCGGGCATTAATGAGCATGTGCGTGGCAAAAGGTACCCCCCCAAGTGCAGGGTGATGGGCCCTGCCCATAAGTTTGTATGGTGTGAAGATTGCGGTGAGAGTTTTGTATATTAGAAACAGGATTTTGAAATAATAATTTAAGACCTTTCATAAAACCCTGAGGAGCACCATAAAGCTTCTCTTTAATAGACATCCCTTTGCCATCAAGTCACTCTGAATGTTAACACTCTACAGATTTTCTATATGGGGTTTGTAACAAGTCGCCCCCCGCACCCCCCCCCCCCCATGGTTTCTTTATAGTGCATACCACTGTGAGCTCTTAGAACTTTACTACCTGAAAAAGCAGACACAGATGTTGTGAGAAAAGCACCAAGACCTGGAAAAATACTTCAAGGTGGTGTCCACCACCGTCAAACACAGCCGTCGGCTGGTACTCCAAATTTTTTTTTTTTTTTTGGTGGGGGGGGCGCAAACAAACTGAAAATTAAAAAAAAATCAATTGCAGCCACTGTGCCATCAAACGCAGCTACTGTGCCCATCAATTGGCGCCACTGTGACACCTGACACAGATGTTGTGAGAAAAGCACCGGTCAAACACAGTGGCAGCTGGTGCTCAAAATTTTTGGGAGGGCGCAAACAAACTGAAAAAAAAACTCCATCAATTGCAGCCACTGTGCCATCAAACACAGCTACTGTCCCCATCAATTACCGCCACTGTGCCCATCAAACGCAGCCATTGTGCCCATCAAACGCAGCCACTGTGCCCATCAAGTGCAGCCAATGTGCCCATCAAGCGCAGCCAATGTGCCCATCAAGCGCAGCCACTGTGCCATCAAACGCAGCTATGGTACTTATCAATAGATGCCAGTGTGCCCATCAATTGCTGCCAGTGTGCCTATCAATTGCCGCTACTGTGCCCCATCAAATGCTGCCAGTGTGCCTATCAATTGCCGCTACTGTGCCCCATCAAATGCTGACATTGTGCCCATCAATTGCCACTACTGTGCCCCATGAAATGCTGCCAGTGTGCCCATCAAGTGCCACTACTGTGCCCCATTAAATGCTGCCAGTGTGCCCATCAATTGCCGCTACTGTGCCCCATTAAATGCTGCCAGTGTGCCTATCAATTGCCGCTACTGTGCCCCATCAAATGCTGCCAGTGTGCCCATCAATTGCCACTACTGTGCCCCATCAAATGCTGCCAGTGTGCCCATGAATTGCTGCTACTGTGCCCCATCAAATGCTGCCAGTGTGCCCATCAAGTGCTGCTACTGTGCCCCATCAAATGCTGCCAGTGTGCCCATCAATTGTCACAACTGAGCCCCATCAAATGCTGCCAGTGTGCCCATCAATTGCCACTACTGTGCCCCATCAAATGCTGCCAGTGTGCCCATCAAGTGCCGCTACTGTGCCCCATCAAATGCTGCCAGTGTGCCCATCAATTGCCGCTACTGTGCCCCATCAAATGCTGCCAGTGTGCCCATCAATTGCCGCTACTGTGCCCCATCAAATGCTGCCAGTGTGCTCATCAAACGCAGCTATGGTACCCTTCAATAGCTGCCAGTGTGCCCATCAATTGCTGCCAGTGTGCCCATCAATTGCCATTACTGTGCCCCATCAAATGCTGCCAGTGTGCCCATGAATTGCTGCTACTGTGCCCCGTCAAATGCTGCCAGTGTGCCCATCAAGTGCCGCTACTGTGCCCCATCAAATCCTGCCAGTGTGCCTATCAATTGTCACAACTGTGCCCCATCAAATGCTGCCAGTGTGCCCATCAATTGCCACTACTGTGCCCCATCAAATGCTGCCAGTGTGCCCATCAATTGCCGCTATTGTGCCCCATCAAATGCTGCCAGTGTGCCCATCAAGTGCCGCTACTGTGCCCCATCAAATGCTGCCAGTGTGCCTATCAATTGCCGCTACTGTGCCCCATCAAATGCTGCCAGTGTGCCTATCAATTGTCACAACTGTGCCCCATCAAATGCTGCCAGTGTGCCCATCAATTGCCGCTACTGTGCCCCATCAAATGCTGCCAGTGTGCATCGCCTGGCACTTACCTGTCTTGCAGCGGGTCAGCGGCGGTGTCCTGCACGCTCCTCGATGTCTTCTTCCGCCCTCTCTATCAGGCGTCCAATCACAGCGCCTGACATTTCAGCCAATCAGGTGACAGGTAACAGACCCGAGCACCTGATTGGCTGAGAGGCGATTCAGTGTTAGCAAAACGAATTCCTTCGAATTCCTTTGCTTTGCTAACATACAGCTGAGTGAACAGCGAACGCACAGCATGGCGCCAGCTGTTCACTATTTTGGGCCCCTATTAGAGCCTATGGCTCTAATCAGGTGCTTCCAAAACCCCCCCGCTGCCACCCCCTATTCAGGTGTCCGGGCACCTGAATTACAGCGGCGACCATAGATAGGTTCATGCAATGCATGAATCTATCTATGGTGATAGAGCGGTGCCAGGAGAGAGGGGTGGCGGCGCTCCTGCGCCCTTTATGGACGCACCGCCACTGGTCAAACATGAGCCTTTAATGTTATCAGGGTTGGGTGTCAGAGAACTTGGGGCTACAGGTACGTTTCTTGATAACTCAATGGCATCATAAATGGATTGACTATGCCCAGCAGTGGCGTCGCTAGGGGGTGGCTTTTGGGGCTATAGCCCCGAATCTGGGGCCCATAGCCCCGAGTCTCTGCAGGGGTCCCCAAGGGGAAGGGAGGTTCTCTGGGGACCCTGATGTAAGTGGGAGGCTCTCTGGGGACCCTGATGCAAGGGATAGGCTCTCTGGGGACCCTGATGCAAGGGGGAGGCTCTCTGGGGACCCTGATGCAAGGGGGAGGCTCTCTGGGGACCCTGATGTAAGGAGGGGCTCTCTGGGGACCCTGATGTAAGGTGGGGGCTCTCTGGGGACCCTGATGTAAGGGGGGGCTCTCTGGGGACCCTGATGTAAGTGGGGGGCTCTCTGGGGATATATACACACACGTATATTACTGTATATACATATGTATGCCCACCCAAGCGTATGACTTTCTTTACTATGCAGCTATGGGCTCTAGCCCCAGATCTTTTGTAGACCTAGCAACGCCCCTGATGCCCAGTGATGTATTTTGGTTTTGTGCTGCCCTAGGCAAGTCTAAAATCGGGCTCCCCTCCCCCCGCATCTAAAATTGTCCCACCCCAGCTGCTTTAAAACTGGGTACTCCCATGCAAGGGCGACAAACAATGTAATTTCTACTATCCATAGGTGACGCTTTAAAAGCCTTTACAGGTTACCGCTTTAGATTTACAGAGGAGAATTACTACCTGTGTTCTGGCGTTCGTGGTAATACATCACATGAGGGAACGATCGCTGTTTGCGATTGCGTTTTTTTTTTCTTTTTTTTAGACTGTTGCTTTAACTATTTTTATTTGTTATTACTTTTATTGCTGTCACAAGGAATGTAAACATCCTTGTGACAGGTACTCTTTATGGAGGAATCTGGGGGCTTATAAGAGACAATCATTTTGCACTCACATTACATCATTTGAAGATCGGGTACACATTTGTCGATTTATCATTCTTCTACGAGGATTGCACTTTAGAAAGAGGCAGCGCCACCTAATGTACGCCTCTCTCCCTACATACGATTAAAAAGAGATCTACTGTTAGAATTATCAATATTGTTCACTTGACATGTATTTTTATATCATTTTAGTGATTATTCTGTCTATGTGAGATCCAAGGTCCTGAGGAAGGGGGCCGTCCCACAAAACGCGTCGACCTACAATATAGGATCTCCGAGTATTTTAAATGTTCTTCCACTATCTGTAGACTCAATTAGTGGTAGAATTGGTGTCTAATTTGAAACTGTTATTATGTGTATTTTTGTGTATTTTTATGTGATATGTTTTTAAACATGCAAATAAGGTTGTAATATTTTTGAAGGCGTTTTTCTGTATTAGTTGTGATTATAAGCATTGGAGGAATATTCAAAGTCCCACCATATATACAATTTTTCTACAGTAGTTATTGATAATCAATTGGACAGCAGCATTGTCAATCTGGGGGGAGGGGAGTGTAATGCCCCGTACACACGATCGGATTTTCCGACAACAAAACCGTGGATTTTTTTCCGACGGATGTTGGCTCAAACTTGTCTTGCATACACACGGTCGCACAAATGTTGTCGGAAATTCCGAACGTCAAGAACGCAGTGATGTACAACACTACGACGAGCCGAGAAAAATGAATTTCAATGCTTCTGAGCATGCGTCGAATTGTTTCCGAGCATACGTAGGAATTTTGCGCGTCGGAATTGCTACAGACGATCGCATTTTCGTATAGGAACTTTTTTCGACCAAAAAAATTGAGAACACGCTCTCAATCTTTTGCTGGCTGGAATTTGGCCAGCAAAAGTCCGATGGAGCGTACACACGGTCGCATTTTCCGACCAAAAGCTCACATCGGCCTTTTGCTGGCCACATTTCCGATCGTGTGTACGCGGCATAAGTGTCCGCAAAAGATTTGAGACTGGAGGTTCAGCTTTCAGCACTGTCGCACTTTGAATGACAATTGCGCGGTCATGTAACACTGACATTTTTATCATTTTTTTCCCCCACAGATAGAGCTTTCTTTTGGTAGTATTTAATCACTGCTGGGTTTTTGATTTTTTTTTGCTAAACAAATGGAAAGAATAGCGCAAATTAAATAAAAAAAAAATGTCATAGTTTGTTATAAGATGTTGCAAACAGCTAATTCTTCTCCTTAAAGTGGTGTTCCGGCAGAAATTGTACTTTTTAAATAAAAATACCCCTATAATACACAAGCTTAATGTATTCTAGTAAAGTTAGTCTGTAAACTAAGGTCTGTTTTGTTAGTTTATAGCAGTAGTTTGTTATTTTATAAACTTACAGCAGGCCGTGGCCATCTTAAGTGTGGGCATCTGAAGCCAGACTGTATTTCTTCCTGGATCTCATCCTTGCAGATCTCGCACATGCTCAGTGCAGCACAAGCAGTGTAATAGGTTTCAGGTCAGGTTTCTATAGCAACGGCAGTGTCAGGAAGTTGCCGCCCCTTCCCAGAAGGCATTGCAAACAGGAAATGATGCGATGGGCCACGGCCAGGGAGGAGGAAGTGAAAAATGAATACAGCAGATATACAGTAGGTGCTGAGAAATTTTTTTTTTTAAATATCCAATTCGTTTACAGTGCACAGTTTAGTGAGGGATGCTGAAGAGTTGTAAAAGTGGGTGAAACTCCACTTTATGGCTGGGTTCACAGTGCGGAGCGGTCCACAGCAAGGGTCCGGTGAGTCCCTGTTCACCGTTTCAGGTCCAATTTCGGTCTGAATTTTTGGATGAATTTGGACGTAAAACAGACCAGAAGACACACAGGACTCCTGTGCAATTTGCTCCGCAGCTGTCCTGGAGCTGTGTGAAGCGGTTCCATTGAGAGCCGGTTACACTTTCCTGACATGCGAATTGGATGCGGAGAAACACACATCCAATTCCCAATAGTGTGAACCCAGCCTCATTGATGGGCTCTGATAGGTAGACATGTGCACCGCCGAAAAATGAGTTCGCTTTCGTTTTATTTGTTTTTTGTTTTTATTTTTCGGGTCATTCGAAAGTTCGGAAATTCGAAAATCCAAAAACCCGAAAATTAGAAAATCTGAATAAATAACTAACTAATAATAACTTAACTATTACTAACTATTACATTATAGATATTGGACTTCCCTTTCAAATTTGTCTGTTAGTGAACATAATGAATACAAATTTATCCGAAGTTACGAAATATCCAAAATAACGAATGCCGCATCTAAACAAATGGAATGTAACAAATTCATAATAATAAATAGCAATAATAATAATACAAACATTTTATTATTATTATTTATAATTAATTTGTTCCGTTCCATTCGTTTAGATGCGGCATTCGTTATTTCGGATAATTCGTAACTTCGGATAAATTTGTATTCATTATGTTCACTAACAGACAAATTTGAAAGGAAATTCCAATATCTATAATTTAATAGTTAGTAATAGTTTAGTTATTATTAGTTAGTTATTATTTCAGATTTTCTAAATTTTGGGTTTTTGGATTTTCGAATTTCCGAACTTTAGAATTTCCAAGTTTTAGAATTTTAGAACTTACAAATGTTTGAATTTCCAAATCTTCAAATTTACAAATTTTTGAATTTCCAAATTTACGAATATTCAAATTTACGAATATTCAAATTTACGAATATTCGGAAAAATTAATTAAACAGGTTTTTTGACGAAATTGGTTATAAAGTGAATTCGGAACGAAAGGAATTGCACATGTCTATTAGCTTGGAACTTTCCTCCTGCTAGTTTAAGGTCTTGTCCCCGTGTTCTTGATTTTGGCTTTATATTGAAAATACCGCCCCCCTGAACATATTCAGGTATTTAAAGCTTTCAATCACGACTTTACATATTAACCAGTTGCCATCCACCCTATAGCAGTTTTACTGCTACGGGGGGGGGGGGCAGCTGTGCGCCGGATCGCATATACGGTATATACATGATTCTGGACTTCCATCTGCAGGGGGCGCATGCTTGCCACCGGCAGGCCGCTTCTGCTGTGTCCTCCGGCACCCTCCGATGGTCAGTAAAGAACATGGAACTGATATGCCTATGGCCCCTGTTAACACTGCCTCGACTTGAAAGTCGCGTGATTTTGCCGCGATTTTATGGCAACGATTTTTCTGCGATTTTACGGTCACGATTTTGATGCGATTTTTCCACGATTTCAGGGAATGCCTGTGTAAACATGAGGTCTGTGGACCTCAACTCGCATCAGTCGGACCAAAGTAGTACAGGGACTACTTTGAAGTCGGTGCGACTTTGAAGTCGCACAGATATGAACGGTACTCATTGGAAATCACGGGGTACGACTTGTCCTGCGACTTTGCAGTCCCAAGTCGAACATGTGTAAAAGGGGCCTATGTAAACAAGGCATATCCCAGTTCTGACAGGGGGTGTGGGGGATGTCTATTACAGCTCCCCCCAGTGGTGTGATAGAGGTGTATATCACAGCGGTGGAACTTTCGGACAGAAGGGGGTTGGGAGGGGGGTCCTAAGCCTGATCTACAGGGGTAGTGGTTATTGTACTCAGTCTATTACAGCTCCCCCTAGTGGTGTAATAGGAGGTGTATATCCCTGTGGTGGAACTTTTGGATGGATGGGGGCGGGGGGGTCCTAAACCTGTCCTACAGGTGTAGTGATTATTGCACTGGGGGGTCCTAAGCCAGCCTGATCTACAGGTGTAGTGGTTATTGTACTTGGTCGATTACAGCTCCCCCTAGTGGTGTAATAGAGGCATAAATCAACGCGGTGGAAATTTCGGAGAGGTGGGGGGTCCTAAGCCAGCCTGATCTACAGGTGTAGTGGTTATTGTACTTAGTCTATTACGGCTCCCCCTAGTGGTGTAATAAAAGGTGTATATCACAGAGGTGGAACATTCGGATGGATGGGGGGGGGGGGGCTAAGCCTGATGTACAGGGGTAGTGGTTATTGTACTTAGTCTATTACAGCTCCCCCTAGTGGTGTCATAGAGGTATAAATCACCGTGGTGGAACTTTCGGACATATGGGGGGGGGCCTAAGCCTGATCTACAGGGGTAGTGGTTATTGTACTCAGTCTATTACAGCCCCCTCTAGTGGTGTAATAGAGGTGTATATCACAGTGGTGGAACTTTTGGATGGATGGGGGCGGGGGGGTCCTAAACCTGTCCTACAGGTGTAGTGATTATTGTACTGGGGGGTCCTAAGCCAGCCTGATCTACAGGTGTAGTGGTTATTGTACTTGGTCGATTACAGCTCCCCCTAGTGGTGTAATAGAGGCATAAATCAACGCGGTGGAAATTTCGGAGAGGTCGGGGGTCCTAAGACAGCCTGATCTACAGGGGTAGTGGTTATTGTACTTGGTCTATTACAGCTCCCCCTAGTGGTGTAATAAAAGGTGTATATCACAGAGGTGGAACATTCGGATGGATGGGGGGTGGGTGGGGGGGGGCCTAAGTCTGATGTACAGGGGTAGTGGTTATTGTACTTAGTCTATTACAGCTCCCCCTAGTGGTGTCATAGAGGTATAAATCACCGTGGTGGAACTTTCAGACATATGGGGGGGGGGCCTAAGCCTGATCTACAGGGGTAGTGGTTATTGTACTCAGTCTATTACAGCTCCCCCTAGTGGTGTAATAGAGGTATAAATCACCGCGGTGGGACTTTCAGATGGGTGGAGGGGGGTGCAGTATCCATCATATTCTCCCTGATACCTCCCAATCCACATTGACCAGTTTGCTCCGGGTGGCAGCGAGGCTTTACATCGCCGTGAATGTCGAGGAAATGTGACTTTGTCAGACATTGCAGCCAGTTTGTTTGCTGTGATAAAACGGCTAATCACATCTCCCGAGGCTGCCGACAGCCAATTTTCTTCAATTCAGAGGATAAGTAGAAAATGATGTGCTATAATTACACTGAGGAACAGCTGTGCACTGGACTGCTGGAAGACTGATTACTTCTAAGCTGTTCAGATGGCATCGAAAAGATGTAAAAAATCCCGTCCCCCGGGACCGGGAGCAGCCGATCGGCCATTGCTTAAAGGGGAACACCGGTCCCGGTATGGTGTTCGGTGATGCATGTCAATGTACGACAGTAGATGTATCGCTAAGGGCCCGTTCACACTCTGGGGTCTGTTTAAAACCACTTGCCGACCCACCGCAAGTATATATACTGCACCAGGTCGGCTCATACATGCACCGTAACATACATGTACACCGCGGCTTTCTTCCGGGTCAATCAGAAGCTTGAGCTTCCATTTACTGCAGAGCCAGGGCCATCCTAACAGCATTATGGGCCCCCGGGCAAAGTAATGCACTGGGGGGGGGGGGGCCCTACCAGCCTGCCCCAATTTACGTGCCTACTCTCAAGAATTAAAGTATAAATAGTTGATGCCCTGTTTCCCTGAAAAAAAGACCTAGCGTGATTGTCGGTGATGGCTGCAATAAAATCCCTACCCCCCAAATAAGCCCTACTCTGTTTCCCCAAAAATAAGCCCTACCCTGAAAATAAGACCTAAAAGGACTTTAACTAGGGCTTATTTGGGGGGTAGGGCTTATATTGCAGCCATCACTGACAATCGCGCTAGGACTTATTTACGGGGAAACAGGGTAGTATTAAACAAATGTATATTTATTAGTGCTTTCGATAAAATCAATTTTAACCACTTAAGGACCGCCCACCACATATATACTGCGGCAGGGTGGCCCTATTGCGCGAAACGACGTACCCGCCCATCGTTTTGTGCAGGAGACACTGCGGGGGCGTGCACGCACGTGCCCGTTGCACGTCAGGGAGGAGCCGATGCGTGGGTCTGGCGGGCCGCGATGTCCGCCGGCCACCCGTGATCGCTCCTCAGGGGGGCAGAACAGGGATCTGCCTCTGTATACAAAGCAGAACCTCCGTTCTGATAGGGGAGTAGAGAGGGATCGTCTGTTCCTTAGTGATCAGGAACAGCGATCTCTCTCTGTACTCCCAGTCAGTCCCCCCCCCACAGTTAAAAACACCTCCCTAGGACACACTTAACCCCTTTGATCGCCCTCCTAGTGCTAACCCCTTCCCTGCATGTCGTTTCGTGCAGGAGACACTGCGGGGGCGTGCCCGCTGCACGGTAGGGGGAGACAATGCGTGGGTCAGGTGGGCCGTGATGTCCGCCGGCCACCCCGTGATCGCTCCTCAGAGAAGCAGAACGGGGAACTGCCTCTGTAAACAAAGCAGATCCCCGTTCTGATAGGGGAGTAGAGAGAGATCGTCTGTTCCTTAGTGATCAGGAACAGCGATCTCCCTGTACTCCCAGTCAGTTCCCCTCCCCCCCCACAGTTAGAAACACCTCCCTAGGACACACTTAACCCCTTTGATCGCCCCCTAGTGCTAACCCCTTTCCTGCATGTCGTTTTGTGCAGGAGACACTGCGGGGGGGTGCACGCCGCCGGAGGCGCGCGTGCGCCCGCTAAATGGTAGGGAGGAGCCGTTGCGTGGGTCTGGCAGCCGCAATGTCCGACGGCCACCCGCGATCGCTCCTCAGAGAGGCAGAACGGTTAGAAACACCTCCCTAGGACACACTTAACCCCTTTGATCGCCCCCCCCTAGTGTTACCCCCTTCTCTGCCAGTGTCATTTATACAGTGATCAGTGCATATTTTTATCTCTGATCGCTGTATTGGTGTCACTGGTCCCCCAAAAAATGTCAAAAGTTTCCAATCTGTCCGCCACAATGTCGCCGTCCCGCTAAAAAATTGCATTACTAGTAAAAAATAAAAATACCATAAATCTATCCCCTATTTTGCAGACGCTATAACTTTTGCGCAAACCAATCAATATACGCCTATTGCTATTTATTTTCACCAAAAATATATAGAAGAATACGTATCGGACTAAACTGATGAAGAAATTTGTTTTTTTAATCTTTATTATTGGATATTTAATGTGACAAATAACAAAAAATAAATATTAAAAATGCTCTAAATCTATCCCCTATTTTGCAGACGCTATAACTTTTGCGAAAAACTAATCAATATACTCTTATTGCGTTTTTTTTTTTATACCAAAAATATGTAGAAGAATATATATCGGCCTAAACTGATGTAGACATTTTTTTTTAAATTGGGGATATTTATTATAGCAAAAAAGTAAAAAATATTGTGTTTTTTTTCAAAATTGTCACTCATTTTTTTGTTTATAGCGCAAAAAATAAAAACCGCAGAGATGATCAAATACCACCAAAAGAAAGCTCTATTTGTGGGGAAAAAAGGACGTCAATCTTGTTTGGGTGCAACGTCGCACGACCGCGCAATTGTCAGTTAAAACGACGCAGTGCCGAATCGCAAAAAATGGCCCGGTCGGGAAGGGGGTAAATCCTTACAGCCCTGGTTAAATAATAAGAAAACCATAAATAAAAGACTAATCAACACCAAGGGTACAGTACAGGGGGGGGGGGGGAGGCAGAAAGGCACAGTATAGGTGGGGGGGGCAGGAGGACACAATACGGGGATCAGTAGGGCACAGTACAGGTTCCAGGATGCTGCTCGGGACACGGACATCCCTGGACAGCTTAGTAAAAATTGTGACTATCCCGGAAAATTCGGGACAGTTGGCAAGTACAAAG
Organism: Lithobates clamitans; assembly: GCA_037952925.1. Lineage (NCBI taxonomy): Eukaryota > Metazoa > Chordata > Amphibia > Anura > Ranidae > Lithobates > Lithobates clamitans. Next base: position 226,597 of record JBBGZY010002548.1, on the reverse strand, counting down.
TAATACAAGATTATCATGGGGCCCTCCTGCACCTGGAACCCATTCATTAAGAAGGGCCTGGTTGCAGCACAAGCCGATCAGCAAGTCCCAGACACATGATTTATGGCCGGGAGCCACTGATCGGCTGAGCGAATGTCAGAAGAGAGATCTCTGTAGGTAGACAAGAATGATTGTTCTATATGCAGGCGCCCCCACCGCTCCTCCTATGCAGGTTACAGGGGGGGCTGCACTCACATTTTCTCTTACAGGTCAGCTCCTGGTGTCTGCTCTAGCTCCTCCCCTCTTTGCAGTCACGCCCCCCGGCACCGACGGCTGACCTTTATGGGCGAGGCCGTAAATGTCTCATCTAGCTCCTCCCCCTTCATGTTTCTGTCCCCCCCGTCGCCAATGGCTAAGCTTAACTGGCAGCCGCAGAGAAGCTGGGGGAGGGGCGCGGGCTCAAAGAGCAGCCCAGCTGCCTTGGGCCCCGCAAAGGTCTGGCAGCCCAGGCGGCCCAGGTGGCCCCAGCCCACCGGGCAAGTGCCCGGTTTGCCCTATGGCCAATCCGGGCCTGTAGACAACACAGAGCTCTTTAGGGACAGCAGCCATGTGCCGTTTGTTTTTTCTCCCTGCAAAGCACATTGCTTAGTAAAATCAGCACACAGTAAACATTGCTAGGCACACATTTAACCCCTTGATTACCCCGAGATGTTACAGTGCCTTCAAAAAGTATTCACACCCCTTGAAATTTTCCACATTTTATGTTCCAACCAAAAACGTAAATGTATTTTATTGGGATTTTATGTGATAGACCAACACAAAGTGGCACATAATTGTGAAGTGGAAGGAAAATGATAAATGGTTTTCCAAATTGTTTACAAATAAATATGTGAAAAGTGTAGGGGGACATTTGTATTCAGCCCCCTTTACTCTGATACCCCTAACTAAAATCTAGTGGAACAAATTGCCTTCAGAAGTCACCTAATTAGTAAATAGAGCCCACCTGTGTGTCATTTAATCTCAGTATAAATACAGCTGTTCTGTGAAACCCTCAGAGGTTTGTTAGAGAACCTTAGTGAACAAACAGCATCACGAAGGCCAAGGAACACACCAGACATAGTAGGTGAGGTTGAAAAAAAGACACAAGTCCATCAAGTCCAACCTATGTAAGGTCAGGGATAAAGTTGTGGAGAAGTTTAAAGCAGGGTTAGGCTACAGTATATAAAAAATAGCATCAGTTAGTGTCAGATTGTCCACCGCACTATGACATTAAAAAAATGAATAAGAATTCCAGTATATACAGTATACCATAGTTTGCCAACGCTTTAACTTTAACGCAAACCAATCGATATAAACTTATTGGGATTTTATTTATTTTTTTTTACCAAAAGCATGTAAAGGCAAATTTATGAAGAAATTAGATTAAAAAAAAAATTGGATCTGTTTTATAGCGGAAAGTAAAAAAAAAAAAATTAAAAAAATTTAAAAAACGGTCTTTTTAAGTTAATATACTGTACTAAAATTAAAAAAAAAAAAAAAAAACAGTGGCAATCAAATACCACCAAAAGAAAGTTATATTTGTGTGAAAAAATTGTATAAATTTCATTTGGGTACAGTGTTGCATGACTGCGCAATTGTCAGTTAAAGTAGCGCAGTGCTGAATAGCAAAAAAATGGCCTGGTCATGAACGAAGTAAAATCTTCTGGAGCTCAAGTGGTTATAAAAAATATGCTGTACCAATGTGACATTCACCCAGGCACGCATATTTTTTTATTGAGTTTTTTCATTAGCATACAAAATTGCCCACACAGGGGCCAAACATTGCCCACGCAGGGGCAGATCCTCTGATGCGGCAACAGACCACAACAGGGCACATCATACAACATAAACAACCTTACTTCTCTATACCCCAATGAGGGGAGAGGTTTAGTTCAGGAGAATCTGTGCTCAATATTATAATGCCCGGATAATGTGACATGAGAGTAATTGGGTCAATATCTTAACATACTACAACCATAATGTTAATCTAGGAGTGGTATTATCGTCCAGCCAACAGGTCCATACCTTTTCAAACTTTTGTGGGCAACCCCTGCCCGAGTAGGTGGCTTTATAAAGGGGTAAACTGGCATTCACTAGGTTTTTCCAGAATCTGACAGAGGGGGGGAGATGATTGTTTCCAGTTCATCGTGATCAGAGGCGGCTCTAGACTTTGTGAGGCCTTAGGCAAAACTTAGACATGAGGCCCCACTGTATTATGAACTGTATTAGGAGGGTACAGTATAGGGGAGTGGACAGTACAGGGGGTAGGTAAGTGGGCATAATAAAGATATATTTTCCTCAAGCAGAGCTGCACAGGGAAGCTGCTCTCACAGATCCTACCTATTCTGGTAGGCTGTCACAAAGAGAGAAATAAAGGGGGATGGGTGGAGGGAGAAAGAAAGAGAGATGGAAAGAGAGAGAGATGGAAAGAGAGATGGAAGGAAAGAAAGAAAGATGGAAGGAAAGAAAGAAAGATGGAAGGAAAGAAAGATGGAAAGAAAGATAGAAAGGTAAGAAAGATGAAAGGAAAGAAAGATGGAAGGAAAGAAAGAAAGATGGAAAGGAAAGAAAGAGAAAGATGGAAGGAAAGAAAGATGGAAAGAAAGAGAAAGAAAGATGTAAAGGAAAGAAAAGAAAGAAAGATGGAAAGGAAAGAAAGATGGAAAGAAAGAGAAAGAAAGTTGTAAAGGAAAGAAAAGAAAGAAAGATGTAAAGGAAAGAAAGATGGAAAGGAAAGAAAGAGAAAGAAAGATGTAAAGGACAGAAAGAAAGATGGAAAGAAAGATGGAAGGAAAGAAAGATGCAAAGGAAAGAAAGAGAAAGAAAGATGGAAAGAAAGATGGAAGGAAAGAAAGATGGAAGCAAAGAAAGATGGAAGGAAAGAAAGATGAAAAGGAAAGAAAGAAAAGAAAGATGGAAAGAAAGATGGAAGGAAAGAAAGATGGAAAGAAAGATGGAAGGAAAGAAAGATGGAAAGGAAAGAAAGAGAAAGAAAGATGTAAAGGAAAGAAAGAGAAAGATGTAAAGGAAAGAAAGAAAGAGAGAAAGAAGGAAAGAAAGAAAGAGAAAGAAAGAAAGAGAAAGAAAGATGGACAGGAAAGAAAGAGAAAGAAAGATGTAAAGGAAAGAAAGAGAAAAAAAGATGTAAAGGAAAGAAAGAAAGAAAGAGAAAAAAAGATGGATAGGAAAGAAAGATGTAAAGGAAAGAAAGAGAAAGAAAGATGGACAGGAAAGAAAGAGAAAGAAAGATGGACAGGAAAGAAAGATGGACAGGAAAGAAAGAGAAAGAAAGAAAGATGGACAGGAAAGAAAGAGAAAGAAAGATGGACAGGAAAGAAAGAGAAAGAAAGATGGACAGGAAAGAAAGAAAGAAAGATGGACAGGAAAGAAAGAGAAAGAAAGATGGACAGGAAAGAAAGAGAAAGAAAGATGGACAGGAAAGAAAGAAAGATGGAAAGGAAAGAAAGATGGAAAGGAAAGAAAGATGGACAGGAAAGAAAGAAAGAAAGATGGACAGGAAAGAAAGAAAGAAAGAAAGAAAGAAAGAAAGATGGACAGGAAAGAAAGAAAGAAAGATGGACAGGAAAGAAAGAAAGAAAGAAAGATGGACAGGAAAGAAAGAAAGAAAGAAAGAAAGAAAGAAAGAAAGAAAGAAAGAAAGAAAGAAAGAAAGAAAGAAAGAAAGAGATGGACAGGAAAGAAAGAGAAAGAAAGAAAGATGGACAGGAAAGAAAGAGAAAGAAAGATGGACAGGAAAGAAAGATGGACAGGAAAGAAAGAAAGAAAGAAAGATGGACAGGAAAGAAAGAAAGATGGAAAGGAAAGAAAGATGGAAAGGAAAGAAAGATGGACAGGAAAGAAAGAAAGAAAGATGGACAGGAAAGAAAGAAAGAAAGAAAGAAAGATGGACAGGAAAGAAAGAAAGAAAGAAAGAAAGAAAGAAAGAAAGAAAGAAAGAAAGAAAGAAAGAAAGAAAGAAAGAAAGAAAGAAAGAAAGAAAGAAAGAAAGAAAGAAAGAGATGGACAGGAAAGAAAGAGAAAGAAAGAAAGATGGACAGGAAAGAAAGAAAGAAAGATGGACAGGAAAGAAAGAAAGATGGACAGGAAAGAAAGAAAGAAAGATGGAAGGAAAGAAAGATGGAAAGGAAAGAAAGATGGACAGGAAAGAAAGAAAGAAAGATGGACAGGAAAGAAAGAGAAAGAAAGATGGACAGGAAAGAAAGAGAAAGAAAGATGGACAGGAAAGAAAGAAAGAAAGATGGACAGGAAAGAAAGAAAGATGGACAGGAAAGAAAGAAAGAAAGATGGACAGGAAAGAAAGAAAGAAAGATGGAAGGAAAGAAAGATGGACAGGAAAGAAAGATGGAAAGGAAAGAAAGATGGACAGGAAAGAAAGATGGACAGGAAAGAAAGATGGAAAGGAAAGAAAGATGGACAGGAAAGAAAGAGAAAGAAAGATGGACAGGAAAGAAAGAGAAAGAAAGATGTAAAGGAAAGAAAGAGAAAAAAAGATGTAAAGGAAAGAAAGAAAGAAAGAGAAAAAAAGATGGATAGGAAAGAAAGATGTAAAGGAAAGAAAGATGGAAGGAAAGAAAGATGGAAAGGAAAGAAAGATGTACAGGAAAGAAAGAGAAAGAAAGATGGACAGGAAAGAAAGAAAGATGGAAAGAAAGGGAAGGAAGGAAGGAAGGAAAGAAAAATGAAAAGAAAGGGAAGGAAGGAAAGAAAGAGAAAGAAAGGGGGATGGAGGAAGAAGGAAGGAAAGAGAAAAAGAAAGAATGACAAAAAGAATGGAAATAAAGGAAGAAAGAAAGAGAGAGGGATGGAAAAAGAAAGAAAGAAAGATGGACAGGAAGAAAGAAAGAGAAAACATGGAATGAAAGAAAGAAGGAAAGAAAAAGAAAGAAGGAGAGGGGGATGTGGAAAGAATGAAGGAAAGAAACAAAAAGAATGGAAAGAAAGAGAGGGGGATGGAGGAAGAAGGGAAGGAAGAGCATCCCCTACATCAGTGTACTCACTGGGAGGCAGAAGGGACTGGATGGATGGATCAGACTCCACTTTTCGTTTTCGGTTTGCTGGTCTTCAGCTTGAATCTTCCCGCCCACACATCCCCTTCTCTGAGGCAGAACAGAGAACACAGCCGAGGAGAGTGGGCGGGGCAGACACAGGAGGAGAGGGCGGGAGGAGGAGGAGCAGAAGCTCTCTCTCCTCTTCTGTTTGGCTGTGCGGGCAGCAGGGGGAGGGGGGAGATCTGTCAGAGCTCTACTGAGCGGCTCTCCCTCCCTGTCTGTGATCCGGAGATGTATGTGAGCTCTGATCACAGGTCTCACTCGCAGCATGTTATCTCTCCCTGTAGCAGGGCGAGGGGACTCGGGACGGAGATCTCTGCTGCTGAACGAGGCGGCTCTCTAACTAGGTAAACTAGCCAGCTGTGCGAGGCCCCTATGACTGCGAGGCCTGAGGCCACCGCCTATTTCGCCTAATTAGAGAGCCGCCTCTGATCGTGATGGCCTTACGTGCATAATACAATAACAGGGATATGAGTATTTTTCTAGCTCTGAGCATTGACATTTGTTCCACCAGTCCCAGCCAGTGGCGTCTCCAGCTTTCATATTTAGGGGGGGCACATGGGGGGACAAAAGTAGGGGGGCAACTATAAAATGCAATATATATATATATCTATATATATATATATATATATATATAGATATACATATATATATATATATATAGATATACATATATATATATATATAGATATATATATAGATATAGATATATATATATAGATATATATATATATATATATATCTATATATAGATATATATATATATATCCTGGGACCCTTTACTACAATCCCACAACGGGCCCTTTCACATGTTCTGCAGTGAGCTCCCTTCCTACTGTATTGGGGGCCCCCCAGGGTGGCAGAAAACAAGAGATATATGTCACCAGCATACCAAGAAAATATAAGGGTCCAACGCAGTGGTAGAACTATCAGGGTTGCAAAGGTTGTCTTGCCTCCAGGCCCTGGTGTTCTGCCACTGTAGGGTTCCCCAGCCTCCGCTTGCTGTCCTGCCCCTGCTATTGACAGCGCTGGTCTGGCATCTCTTGGAACTTACAGGCTGGTTCTCCTGTCCTAAGGACGGGAGAAATCAGTCTGTTTTTTCAGTAACTGAGAGTCCTGGTGGAGTCCTTCCTGCAACTCGCTCTTCTCCCTGCCAATGAGGATGCAGGGGAAGGAGCAGATCGGGCGGCCGTGGTTGTGTGAGCGCTCGCATTATGCAGTGTCAGCGAGCAGAGGGAAGGGGGTCTCTCTCCCTCTCAATAGAGACTGTGTTACTCCAGCGGTGGCCCAAGTAAGATGTGGCGCATCCAAATACAAACAGACATTGCCTTTTTGTAAAAAAGGGGGGGGGCACATGGTGGGGCACAGCATAATGTTGGGGGGGTCAGGGCCCCATCTGCCCCCCCCCCTAGGGATGCCATTGGCCCCAGCAGACAATGTTTAGGATCATAAGGGAGACTAGTCTTAGTGACCCTAGTGATCACTTGGAGTACTTCTTTCCAATAATGTACAGATGCTGGGCAAGCCCAAAAAATGTGAAAGAAGTCACCCGGCTGGTGGGAGCAGCGCCAACACGCCAGTGAATACGCCGGCGACATCTGGTGCAGCCTGTGGGGCGTGTAGTGAACTCTGTGTACAATTTTGTATTGGACCAGTTTGTCCCTGGCTGAGACCAGAGGGGAGAATGGAAAATCCCAAATCTCCCTCCAGGCATCTTCATCCAGCTCCGGTATGTCCCCCACCCATTTTCTGCGGATGGAGAACAGTTTATTGATGGCAGCAACCAGCAGGGACCCGTAGATCTGAGACGTGGGTTTCTCCAAGTCTTTCACCCGAAGGGTGGATTCGAGTTCCGAATATTCCAATATAATTGGTTGGCCTAAGAACTGACACCTGTAGGCATAAGCGATTTGAAGATACCTGAAATGGGCCCATGCAGGTTCATTAAATTTGGTACACAATACATGAAAGGGAATGAGCTCTCCGTTGGTGATAACATGCTCAAGGGTCAGTATTTTGTATTTGGCCCAGGCCTGTGGATCTGGGATGGTATTGAACTGAGATAGGTTAGGGTTCAGCCACAGAAGGGGGTGAGGAGACCAGGAGTTCGGCTGGGGTGCCCTCAGCGCCTCACCCACCTTCCCTGCCCGCATAGTGGTGCGCATAGAAGGGGTGAGGCATTGAGGTGTTTTTGGCCCCCTGAATAGCAACCCCTTCAAGGCCTCCAGAGACCCCACTATAGCCGCCTCCAGCACCGTCGCAGAATTGGTCAGGTCCGGCTGCAACCACCAATGGGTGGTTACAAGCTGAGTGGCCAAGAAATACTTGTGGCAATCAAGGAGAGCCAAACCCACACTGTCCACAGGCCTAGTCAGAGTGGTGTATTTGAACCTAAGTGGCGTTGACCCCCAAATAAAGGAGAGGAAGTGTTGTTTAAGAGAATTAAAGAAGGTTTTGGTCAGCCATTGTGGGGAATTCCTAAAAATGTATGTAAATTTGGGGAGGACTTTCATTTTAAGAAGGTTGATGCGCCCAATGAGGGAAAAGGGAAGATTGCTCCATGCCTTCAGTTTGGATTTAATTACTACCAGGACAGGGTCAAGATTGAGCAGGACAAAGTTTCCGCCCTCTCTTCAGATGATGATACCTAAATAGGTAAACTTATCAACCCACTGAAGTGGGATAGAGGAGGGTGAGGAGGACCTGGCCCCCTCATCCACCGGAAAGAGCTGAGACTTGTGCCAATTCACCCTCAACCCCATGAAGGCGGAGAAGACGTCATTGATTCCGAGTGTGCCCCGCAGAGAGTCACCAGCGTCGTTTAAAAACAGCAGTAAATCATCTGCGTAAAGAGCCACTCTCTCCTCCAGCCAGCCCACCCTAAGACCGCGGACCTCGGCCGAGCACCTGAGGGCCTCAGCTATAGGTTCCACGGCCAGGGCGAATAAGGCCGTGGAGAGAGGGCATCCCAGTCTGGTGCCCCTCTGCAGGGGGAACGGAGGAGACAGGGAGCCATTCATTTTAATGCATGCCAGGGGACCGGTGTACAGTGCGTGTATCCAGGCAATACATTTCAGTGGGAAACCCATTCTTCTAAGCACCTAGGCACACATATTTTTAATGGCACCTCAATGCATTAAAAGATCTGAAAAAAAAAAGTTTTTTTTCTTCATATTTTTATCTATTTCATCCAGTTAAGTGTATATGTTTTTTTTTTTTTTCCAGAAATGTTTTTCAGATTTTTATCTCTTTTATCCAGTGTACATCTAACGAAGTGGCCCCCTAAAGAGCCACGAAACGCGTTGATGGTGTTTTAACCTGAATTTATGATCAATACTTGTAGCTGTGCATGTGGACAGGAAGAGGGTGCAAAGAGGCTTCAGCGGATCAGCAGCAATGAGCTATAACAAAGTATATTAAAAAAAAAAATGGTGAAAAAGTTCTGTTCCTTTTAGGAAGACAGTGAGGAGCCATAAATACTGAGGAGTTAAATGTAACAGCATGCAGCTGAGAAGGACTATGTATGGGAAGATAACAAAGATAAGAAATGTAACATTTTAGGCAGAAAACAAACTCTAAACTTCTTCAAGGTCAGATTATTCCCAGCTTTGTGGCTTGAGAAAACGTTTGGAAAAATATAAATTGTATCAATTTAAGAGTTAGTTTTCTTATTTTAAATGCTGTTCCCAGCCACTGCGAGGATTTGTAACCACTTTTATACCGGGCCAATTCTGGCATTTATTTCCTACATGTGAAAATCACCATTTGTTTTGCTAGAAAATGACTCAGAACCCTCAAACATTATATATATATTTATATATATTTTATTTTTTCTTTCTTTAAAGTGGGGTTCCACCCAAAAAAAAAAAAAAAAAACTACTTGGAAAATTAAAAAAAAAAAATACAAAAAAACATTTGGATATTTTTTTTTTACTTACCTCTAAATGCCTGTTGCTAGGGGGTCCCTCGTAGTCTGCCTCTTCCAGTGCCTGGGCTGGTGACATCACTTCCCCCTCGGCACAGGAAGGGCTCAGTTCTGCTCCCTCCCTCCTGTCAATCATCTGGGACCCGTTACAGGTCCCAGGTGACTGAGCGGCCAATCACGGCGCTTGGCGCCGCTCGCGCATGCGCAGTGGGTGCCAGGCTGTGAAGCCACAGCCCGGCGCCCACAGTTGCAATGCCGGCACTGCTGAACGGAGGGGGAGACGAGTGGGGCTTCGATCCCCCCGCATCGCTGGACCCTGAGACAGGTAGGTGTCCAATTAAAAGTCAGCAGCTGCAGTATTTGTAGCTGCTGACTTTTAATTTTTTTTTTTTTTTTTACTGGACCTCGGGTGGAACTCCTCTTTAAGCAGAGACCCTAGAGAATAAGATGGCAAACATTGCAATTTGTTTTTTGGAAAAAATACACTTTAATGAATAAAAAAAAATAAAAACACAATATTTGCCCCATTTTTTTTTTTTGCGTAATGTGAAAGATGATGAGTTAATATATACCTAACATGTCACACTTTAAAATTGCGCACACTCTTGGAATGGCGCCAAACTTTGGTACTTAAAAATCTCCATATGCTACAGTTTAATTTTTTTTTACAGATTACCAGCTTAGAGTTACACACGAGGTCTAGCACTAGAATGATTGCTCTCGCTCTAAAGTTCGCGGCGATACCTCACATATGCGGTATGGACACCGTTTACATATGTGGGCATAACGCTCTATTAAAAAAAAAAATTACAATTATTATTATTTATTTTATTTTTTTTTTAATTTTTTTTATTTTATTCAATTTATTTTTACACCGTCTCTTTAATTTTTTTAATCACTTTTATTCCTATTACAAGAAATGTACACATCCCTTGTGATAGGAATAAGGCATGACAGGTCCTCTTTTTGGAGACATCTAGGGTCAATGAGACCCCTAGACATCTCCTCTACCTTGGAAAGTCTGAGATCAAGAAAAGAAAAAAAAAAAAACACTGATCTTTGCTTTCCAAAAGTGTTTACATTTGCCAGAGCTGGAAGTGACATCATGACGTCGCTTCCGGCCTCCCCGGGTCATAAAGATGGCCGGGGACCATTTGGTGGAAGGGGAATCCCTGTACAGGTACGTTGTTTCGAACAGCTGGGCCGCCCTGCCGCAGCAAAGTCCTGCATCCTCATAGGACTATCAGGGGAGAATGAAAACTCCTCCTACAAGCTTAGCCAGACACTGATAGAAGTCACAAGACTGCTATATACTGCTGATGAGAAAGGGGATTTAGCGGTTTATATTTATTTACTAAAATAATTGCATTTCCATGCTCTGTGGGAGACCAGATATAGTGAATGCAGAGTCCTGGGTTCAGTAACACTTTAAGCCTAGGTTCACACTGACTGTGGGTTAGAAATCGTTCAGCTGAACTCGCACGATTTCAAACCGGCAATGCAGTCCGACTTCAGGGGCGATTTGAAAGACATCTGTGCGGGTTCGTGCCCAGATGTCTATACAAATCGCCCCCCGAAGTCGCCAAAAGTAGTTCAGGAACTACTTTTGGTGACCGATTCAGACAGTGCCATCGCCAGCAATAGCCGCCGATTTGCCATGCGATTTGACATGTCAAATCGCGTGGCAAATCGGCGGCTATTGCCGGCAATGGCACCGTCCGAATTGGTGTGGTACCGCATCTCCCCAAATCTGTGAACCTGGGGTAAAATATTGAAAATTTATAGCAAAAAAACCCCCAACAAATCGACCCTCCCTTTTTTTTTGGAGGGTGGGGTGGGGGAGATTTTATTAACACCTATTTATTTATATTTATTAATATCCGAGTATAAACCTATTTGTACCCCAAACATGTTTAAGGCCCCTATTATAATTTTCTGGAGGTTGGATAGTCAAAGGCACCACATTCCTATATATAGATACATATGATAGCGCAGGAGAAATGGGACTTTTAAGGTGCCACAAAAAAATTGCAAATAGATATATAAAAATATAAAATTTATTAATACAAAGATATATAAAAAAAAAACAGAATGTCATCATACAAAAACCATATATTGAGTAAACAGCAGTAACTTCTTGCTCTACATGTTTCGCCATACAATGGCTTCCTCAGGAGACTTCAGGTAAGTACTGCATGTATAGTCACTTCAGAGTAAAAATGATATATTAGAAAATGCAAAGTTGATATACAACATCACTTCATAAGCACAAATGTATACAAAAATCTAAATTTTCTCTGATGTGCATTGACTGCGGACCTAAACCCCAAAATCATCCCCACCTGAACTGTGATGCGCATCCCATATAAACACCATGCGGCTCAGATATATGAAGGACATTGATATTATGGAGATATCTGGTGTACCATAGAGAAGAAGGACATAAAAACTCCAAGACCGGCCTGTCTAGAAAAAGGATCTGAGAAAATGTGGATTTTTGTATACATTTGTGCTTATGAAGTGATGTTGTATATCAACTTTGCATTTTCTAATATATCATTTTTACTCTATAGTGACCATACATGCAGTACTTACCTGAAGTCTCCTGAGGAAGCCATTGTATGGCGAAACATGTAGAGCATGAAGTTACTGCTGTTTACTCAATATATGGTTATTGTATGATGACATTCTGTTGGTTTTATATATTTTTGTATCAATAAATTTGATATTTTTATATATCTATTTGCATTTTTTTGTGGTACCTTAAAAGTCCCATTTCTCCTTCTCTATCATATGTTTAAGGCCCCGTTTAAAATCACAGAGATTCTCCCCATGATCCTAAAATGTGGCAGAATGCACAAAACGCCATTATTCTTTAATGGCACCGCAAACATGATGCGATTCTGCCGCAATGGTCTTGCAAAACGCAATGCGGGCTAAATGCGAGTTTTAAAAACGCGCTACACTTCAAAAAGGAACAAAAGCTTCTTTTCAGGCAACAAGTGGGCATAGGGCAGCTCGTAACGCCATTAAGAGTGCCCTATGTGCAGCATGTGAAGTTAGACATGTGCACTGGCAAAAAATGTATTAGTTTTCGCTTCATTCGTTTTGTTATTTTTTTTTACCGGTCATTGGTTATGATCGAAATTTGTTATTTCAAATAAATTTGTAACTGCGGAAAAATTAGAATTTGTTATGTCCCATTTGTTTAGATTCGGTATTCGTATATTTGTAAATTTGAAATTTCGGAAAGTCGTAAATTCGAGAATTCGTAAATTTGAAATTGCGTAACTTCGAAAATCTGAAAATCCGAAATAATAACCAAAGAAATAATAACTAAGTATTAAATTATAGGTATTGGAATTTCCTTTCAAATTTGGCTGTTTATGAACGTAACGAATCCAAATTCATCCGAAGTTACGAATTATCTGAAAAAACAAATACTGCATCTAAATGAATGGAATGAAGAATTAATAATCATAAATAATAATAAGAAGAAGAAAACGTTTTTTTAATTGTAATTTATTATTATTAATTCCTTATTAATTAATTCCATTCGTTATTTCGGATAATTCGTAGTTTCAGATAAATTTGTATTCGTTATGTTCATTAACAGCCAAATTTGGAAGGAATTCCAATACCTATAATTTAATAGTTAGTAATAGTTATTATTAGTTAGTTATTAGTTCAGATTTTCAAATTTTTGGATTTTTGTTATTGATGCCCCCACACTGCAAGGGTTAAATGCTCACCTATACAGGATCTAGGGGACCACCGTAAAAAGCACCCGCTACAGGCGTCTGCTCGCTGCCAGCCCCATTGCTTACAGCTAAATGTTACATGTAAGGGCAATTGGCCAATTAGGCTCCCAGGGCTGAATTATGGAAGGAGAGAATCCTTGGCTCCACCATACCATGGACTGTGCAGGTGAGATCGTGTGCCCCCCCCCCCCCCCCTGCCTGTGAGAGATTCCATTTATAAAGTGTGCAGCAGGAGGAATGAGACTCCGCTGTCTTTTTTTTTTGCTCCCTGTCACCTCATAAAACCTCTTTCCCAGCTATAGCCCGTAAGAGAAATTCACTTTAAATAGCAGTCACGGTTTGACTATAATTATGGAGAGAAGACAGGAGACGTGTTGCTATGCTACAATGTAATCAATCCACCCATCAAATGGAAAAGAGCGATCGTCTCCCCGCACAGTGACAGAATATATTTACAGATTGCATGTCATCGCTGAAAACATAGAAATTACACTCAGCTACTCGGGGTGAATCTGGTGAAAGGATCAGTCTATCCAAAGATCAGTTATGTTCAATCACCCCGACTTCTCACATTACTTGGGGTTTCCTTTAGAGATAAAATATCCATTAGTAGGGGGGCTCCAATGTCTGTACATCTGTTGTGCCCATTATGAGGGGTTCCCACCATCCCTGTGCTGAGTTCCCAGGTCTGAACACTTGCTGTGCCCATTATGAGGAGTTCCCACCATCCCTGTGCTGAGTTCCTGGGTCTGAACACTTGCTGTGCCCATTATGAGGGGTTCTAACCATCTCAGAGTGGAGTTCCCAGGTCTGTACACCTGCTGTGTCCATTATGAGGGGTTCCCACCATCCCTGTGCTGAGTTCTCAGGTCTGTACACCTGCTGTGCCTATTATGAGGGGTTCCCACCATCCCTGTGCTGAGCTCCCAGCTCTGAACACTTGCTGTGCACATTATGAGGGGTTCTAACCATGCCTGTGCTGAGTTCCTGGTTCTGTACACCTGCTGTGCCCATTATGAGGGGTTCCCACCATCCCTGTGCTGAGTTCTCAGGTCTGTACACCTGCTGTGCCCATTATGAGGGGTTCTAACCATCCCAGAGCGGAGTTCCGAGGTCTGTACACCTGCTGTGTCCATTATGAGGGGTTCCCACCATCCCTGTGCTGAGTTCCCGGGTCTGTACACCTGCTGTGAGAGGTAATTTTGTTTATTGAAAAATGTAAACAACTTATATAAAACCATACAATAAAACCATAATAAATAAATAAAACATATTTACAAAATATTTGAATATGACTATACAAAACAAAAAAACAAGAACATAATAAATGGTGCAAACCAAATTGCGCAAAACATAATCCCTATGAGAAAGCCAGACTAAGGAACATCACCGTCACCATGCATGTAGCTTTTTATCCAAAAATATATTTGATCTGAAAATCTAGAGAAGTGAAACAACAATACAAAGAAAAGCCGCACATCCCGAGATCAAGGGGCAGCAGCTATAGAGTCCTGATATTCCTCCACGCCCTTATCCAGGCCTCCTGCTGCCACCTGTCTTTCTCAAAACCCCAAATCTTCCCAACCTCACCCAGAATGTCCTGCATCACCACTTGGACAGGGAGGATTTTACTCCTCAGGGATAGCCGCCAACCTTTCCAGCTTGCCACCTTGGCATCGGCATTCTCCAGCCTGTTCACCCAATTTACATGACCATAGTCACCTGGGCCAAATTCAATGCCTAGAACTCAAATTTTTTATTGGGGCTCTGGGAATCATCCGGGAGAACAAAGCTCTCACCTTCCACACCCATCCAGAAAGCTACACACTTTTCATGGTTGACCTTTGAACCTGATGGCTCTGCATACTTCCTTATCACTGAGACCACCTCCTGTGCCTCCCCAGTCCCAGAGACAAAAACAGAAACATCATCAGCATAGGCCACAAATTTCGAGGCACGCCAGCAATGCCCAAAGGTAATCCACAAAATGGTCCACTCTCTAGCCTTCTGATAAAGGGGTCGTTTGCAAACACATATAGCAGAGGACTCAATGGACACCCCTGAAACACACCCGAGCCGGCCACAAAGGCCTGCCCGGCCCAACCATTAACCAGAGGAAAGCTTTCAGCCCCTTTGTACAAAATCTTGAGCCAATCAATGAAACCCCCCTCCAGGCCTTAGCCTGATCCAATATCAGCAAAAAATTTACCCCAACCAGCAGCCCTACAACACTCCAAGGCCTCCCTGACAGCTAACACTGCTGAGAATGTGCTTCTACCCTGGACCGAGGAGTGCTGGTGGTGGGGTAACAAACTGCCTGTCACTGGCAGGGTAGGGAGCCAGGATCGTCTTAAAACATTTATAAAATTTGACTGTCAAACCATCTGGCCCTGGCATTTTCTTGATGGCTAGTTTATCAATAGCCTGGATTACCTCATCTGCAGTGATTTCATCTGTCAAATTCATCAAAGCAACATTACTCACGTAACCTGGTGTAGAGTCCAAAAAAGCCAACATCCTTGTCCGATCAAGGTTTCTTCCTCCCAAGAGATCGGCATTGTATGACCTGACAAGCTCCAGGATCCCTGAACTAGACTTCATCAGAGAGCCCGTACTGTCCTTCAGGCCATTGATCGCCTTAACTGCTACGCTCTGTATACAGTTCTGGTAAGGGTCAGGCGAAATGGTATTTCCCGTAATCCCTCTCCTGAACCAAAGAGGCCTGCCGATCATATTGATGTTTCCTAAGGAGGAGCTTCACCTCAGAGATCACCCTAGAATCTCCTGCATTCGAAACAAGGCGGTCAAGTTTCCTCTGCAAATGCTGGTAGGTGATATACTTATCTTGCTGCTTCTTTCTTCCTATGGCCTTGAAAATCCCAACAGTCCGCTGTTTTACAAGCTCCCACCATTCTGACTTACTGTTGCAAAAGTCTAGGATAGTAACCTGTGCTTGAAAAAAAGGATTGTCTTACTCTCTCGTCTTCCAGGAGGGCCGAATTCAATCTCCAGATACCCCTCCCCCTAGGTGACATGTCTGAGGCATTCAGAGTCACAGATAGAATACAGTTATCATAAAACTCCACTGCCTGATACACAGGTGTGCGAAAAAGTAGATTCTCCCTTTAAAAAACCCATCTATCCTTCTCTGACTACTACCTCGCTGAAAAGTGAACCCTTTGCTGTCTGGGCAGTGCCTAATGTGTGCATCTACCAGACCTGCTTCCCTAACTATCACATTGATAAAAAGGCTGTCATAGCCCAGCTTATCTCTGAAACCTCTCCTGTCTTTAGATCTAGTAATGGTGTTGAAATCACCTCCAAAGATAACCTGCTGGGCCATAAAAAGAAAAGGCTTAATCTTTGTAAAGAGGCATTTCCTGTCCCACTTCATCTGGGGACCATAGATGTTAATCAGGCGCAGGTCCTGCCCCCTCACAGAGATGTCTGAGACCATGCATCTCCCATACAAGAGAAAAAGGTCCTGGTATTTCTACCAGGATCAAATAGTGGCTACTTCGGCAACAAAAAAGTCTGCACCTGGGTTGTTTCTATAAAATTACAATATTTATTACATCCATGTTAGGAACGTGCTACAAAAATTGATCAAAATGCACCTATAATTGATGAATAGCAGCTTCACACTACAGGCTTCTCAAGGTACTCTCGACCGAGGTAACCCAAGGAAGCAAAGTATGATGAACACATTCAGAAAAAGAAAAGAAAGACACACATCAACAAAACATACAAAAACATAATCAACAAGCACTACACAGAAGGTCCGGACACCAACCTACCATTCACAGTGAAATTGATATGCGAAGAGCTCGCATTAATGTACAGGACATATAAGAAAGGGAAAAAGGGAATAATCCCAAATTCAATTGTCCCTGAAGGGACTTCTAACAATTTCACTATGAATGGCCCCCCCGGGGGCTCCTAGAGCATAATATCAAGGAATGGCTAATAAATTGATTTAGGAAAGGATTGGATGAATAATACTGATTCATATATGATTAGGACACTGCTATTTCAATGGATAGATCTGGCTCCATGATTAATGTCCATCTTTGACTAGAATACCCGCTTTCATATTGCCTTTAAATTTGTATTACACCACCTGATAAATGAACAGGCTGTTAAGAAGTTCCTTCAGTGTGGCAATCCAGGCATCCTGTAGTTGCGGCTATATCAATGCTAATTAACAAATGTCCTGCAAGTCATCATGAAACTAACAGTGTATTCAAATCCGATCCAACAAACTTGCACAGTAGTATCAATAAATAAAATAGTGTAATCATCAACGGGCTGTCACTGCAAAGTTCTGCTCGTCAAATCAAGGAACGTTTGTGGCAGTCTTTTCACTTGGATAATCAAGCCGTTGGTTTATGGCACATACTGTTTCAACAAGTGCTATTAACCAATACAATAGAAATGAGATAGGAGAAGGAAAGGTAGATGTGGCTTCAGTACGTTACCATCCTTGTAGCTGACATAAGCGTCCCACTCCATCCATATACGCATCACAGTCCCATTACATCAATACCCTCGTGGCGGCTCACATATGGTGGGACAATCCCTTCTTGCCAAAGCGGAGCCGCTGGGTATGCGGGGTTTGTGGTGTTGGTGGGCGGTAACAAGCAAGCCAGGTGATGGTGAAGTCCGCGTCTCCTATCTCGCAATGCAGTTGGTATGGAGCGTGTCGTTGGCTGGCGTCACGTGGCCGCTGTGACGTCAATGCGTTTCCCTAACTAATTAGCATAGCTTCGTCTGGACTAGCATCTCCCAATCTCTACCTCAATTATCTTCCGGCACGTTACCATACCAGAAAAAAGGGCCGCAACCCCGCTGTAAGGCTCGGCCGCAAGAGACCAAAAGGAGGGACCATGTCTCCACTCCTTCTTTGCCAGGTGTATATTGACCAGACTACTCAGATGGGTCTCCTGCAAAAACAAAATGTCAGCATCAAATTAGCTGAGCAAAAATAAGGCCATATGACGAGCAATTACTGATCTTAAGCTGGCAACATTAATGGTTGCCACTTTTAACGGAGTGGGAACTACCATTAGGGTAGTTGAGGTAGCCGTTTCTTAGCCTGACTACTCCCTCTCCCTGGAGAATCAGCGTGCTTCATTGAACCCTGGCACTTAACATCAATGAAGGATGCAGTACTCAACGAGTCCCATTCATCGTCATCATCTGACAGGACCTCAAATTTATTTGCCAAAGGCAAAACCTTAGGACTTAAGGTAACCAAACCCCTTTTTTTTCTTATTTCTTTTGCCCCTCCTCCTTTTATACTCCATCCACTCCATATCATCCTTGGACAAACAGGAATCAACAGCTTCCCCACTCCTACCCTCCACTTCATCCCCTCCCCCCCCACTCTCCCTTCCCTTACCTACCACTAGGCCAGCCTCTTCACCATCCTCCCCACTCCTGTGCACCCCACGATCCTCAATAGAAACCCTGCAGCATTGAGGGAGGGGGACTGACACTGCACTTGATGCACCTGCCTCAGCATCTCTTGCTGCCTCTGCAACTTTGGAAGACATAGACCCAGAAGGATTGGACACATTCTCGGTAACTGATACCTTACCTACTGACTGGGAAGACACTGGCACACTAGGCAAATGCACAGACTGGGGCAGCACAGGCTGGGAAGACACGGGCACATGTGGCAAAGGCACAGACTGGGGCACCACAGACTGGGAAGACAGACATATTGGGTATTGGCACAGACTGGGGCACCACAGACTGGGAAGACACAGACATATTGGGTATTGGCACAGACTCAGAGGGAATCATAGGCACCCCAGCTGCTGAGCTCTGAGCATCCTCCATGTCCAGGCGGAAGAACTCTCTCATGACCTCAGGCTTGTTATGTATTGTCTCAGGACACTGACTATAAGAAAGTCCCACCGCATTGCACAGGTTGCACCTTATAATGTTACAATCCTTTGCCAAATGTCCTACACCCTGACACAGGGAGCATTTCATCACCAAACAGGAGGATGTAAGATGCCCTTTATCTCCACACTTGTTACATAGCTTTGGCTGGCCTGGGTAGAAGATGGTAAGCCTGTCCTTCCCCAGGAAAGCGGACAATGGCAGATGCTGGACAACATTGTCAATGATTTTTAACTTTAACTGCACAGACCACCCCCCGTCCATTTTCCCCGATCATCCAACTCTTCTTTAGGGGGCTCAGGATGTCTCCATACCTCCTCAACCATACAGTTAAATTCCCTTGTGGTATGGACTCTTTGCTGACAAGAATTGTCACCATTTTAATGAGTGACTGGCATGATGCAAGCTTGGGGATGAGCCCTCTCCAGTCCGGCAGGCCCCTACACACGTGCTCTGATTTCTCCCAGAATATGTCCAAAGACCCCGGACTGATAAAGGACAAATCATACTTATAGGAACCTACTGGACTGATCAGGGTGAGGATATCTGCGGGCCTAAACCCCATCTGCAGAATCTTATCCACCACTGCCCTCCTATGTGGAGGAAGACCACCCCCTCCCAACGGAGCTGCACAACATTTCTCCTTTTAAACATTGAGGAAGATAAAATATTTCCATGCTCCTTACCAGCTTGCTTCCTCCTCCAAAATCCCTTAGCAGCAACACCAGCATAGGATTTCCCCACAGACACAGCACCAGCATAAGTTTTCCCCACAGACACACAAATTACAATCTTGTCCTTAGACACAATCAAACCTGCTGACAGAGAGTCTGATTCAGCTGGGATAGCAGTCTTTGGATTAATAGAGGCAGGGGCCACCCTCTCCCCTTGCTCTGAACACTCGGGGGGGGGGGCAGAGGACTCCGCCACTGAGGGCTCAGCAGATGCCTGATGTGTTGAACAACAGCTGCGCTCATCCTCCAGGCCCACTTTCTCACTCTCTACTGACTCTGTTGGTACCTGCATCTCCTCACTGATTGGGTCACTTTCCATGCAGGAAGCGGCTCCTCTCCTCATTCGGCTAAACCGTTCCTCGTTTCTATATTTTTCTTTAAATAGTCCGCTATTCTCCTTCAGAGAACTCACCAGTTCCTTCTGCTTCCTCACAGCTTGCTCCAAGTCCTTCAACTCTGGTCTCAGAGCCGGTCTCTTTTTACTGTATACTTTGGCACAAATCTGTTTTTTCTTCCTAAATTCAGCCATCAAAACTAACAATTTCTCCTCTTTTTTCTCAATCCGTTTTAGCTTACCGACAATCCTCTGTCTAAAGGCAGACAGGGGCTCATCTCTCCTTGAGCCAGGCCCAGTATCTTCCACAGGCCTATCCAGGGAGGCCCCACCTGAGTCCTCTCCAGGATTCAACATCCCTCCTGGGGCAGAGAAGCAACTTTAGCCCCTGGTCTCTGGAAGTACAGGAGCTAAGGAACCAGCAACCTCACACCTCACTGTCAAGGAGCAGAATGGCAGTTTCCACCATCCCTGTGCTGAGTTTCCAGGTCTGTACAACTGATGTGACCATTATGAGGGGTTCCCACCATCCCTGTGCTGAGTTCCCGGGTCTGTACACCTGCTGCGCGCTCCCAGAACAGTTACTATCCCCCAACCGAAAGCTCCCAATTGCTCGTTGCGATCGGGAGTTTTCGGACCACCTGACCTCCGTGACAGCCAATCATGGCCGGTCACGTGATCTTAAGCCCCATCAAAATGGGGACAATGTGCTTTGGGGGGCGCAAATCTCGTCCCCTCTCTTTCCTGACCTGCTGGGCTGCATGCTCGAATAAGGGTCTAGTATGGAGATAAAAAAAAACTGGAGTGGGGGTTCTCTTCAAAATCCATACCAGACCCTAAGGCCTAGTATGGATTGGGGGGGGCGGGGTCCCATGCCATTTTTTTCACACACTTTTTTTTTTCACAATTTTTAATTGCCGGCAATATTTTTTTTTACATTCTGTCAGCGGGGAATCAGTAGGGAAAGTGTGCGAATCTTCCGCATTCGCACATCGATTGTTGTATTTTCTCTTATGCACTTATATCATATGATGATCGATTTTTTCACATTTTTCAGATCCTCAGGTAGTTCTTTGCCATGAGGTGCCATGATAAACTTCCAGTGACCAGTATGAGAGAGTGAGAGCGATAACACCAAATTTAACACACCTGCCCCCCATTCACACCTGAGACCTTGTACCACTAACAAGTCACATGACACCGGGGAGAGAAAATGCCTCATTGGGCCCAATTTGGACATTTTCACTTAGGGTGTACTCACTTTTGTTGCCAGCGGTTTAGACATTAATGACTGTGCGTTGAGTTATTTTGAGGGGACAGCAAATTTACACTGTTATACAAACTGTACACTCACTACTTTACATTGTAGCAAAGTGTCATTTCTTCAGTGTTGTCACATTAAAAGATATAAAAATATTTACAAAAATGTGAAGGGTGTACTCACTTTTGTGAGATACTGTATACCATTGTTTGTAGACACTATAACTTTCACACCAACCAATTAATATACACTTATTGGGATTTTTTTTTTTTTTTTTACCAAAGACATGTAGCAGAATACATTTTGGTATAAATTTATGAAGAAATTCGATTTTATTAGATATGTTTTATAACAGAACGTAAAAAATAATATATATATCTTGTATATATTTTGTTTCAAAATATTCATTCTTTTTTTCGTTTATATAATAAAAAATAAAAAACCCAGTGCTGATCAAATACCACCAAAAGAAAAATCTATTTGAGTGAGACAAATTATATAAATTTCGTTTGGTTACAGTGTTGCATGACCGTGCACTTGCCAGTTAAAGTAGCGCAGTGCTAAATAGCAAAAAAATGGTCTGGTCATGAAGGGGGTAAAATTTTCTAGAGGTCAAGTGGTTAACAAAGTGACCGTACAAGACCTTGAAATGTCGGTATTCTTTGACTTATGTGACGCTATCTGCACAATAAAGTATGTGATACCCGTTCATATGGAGTTCTGGTGACTCCCTATCTCTATATTAGGATAGCCATGGGCTAGCTTCTGTGCAGACATGGACCCAGCTAAGCCCTATGTAGGCCATGCGCTGGGAGTGAAATGTAGACTCTCCCTTGCATTGTTGTTGCAGTTTGTGTGTGGCTTTGTGCATTGCCACCTGCTGATAACAGCTGCCGACTCCTCTCTCAGTCTGTTCTGTGGTCACGGTCTTAAGACTATTCCTCACTTGACCCCGAAGCCTGCAGATGTGTTGGATGACTAAACAATAACACGTTCCTTCGCCAATCGGGCAGGTGGAGGCCTCTTTGGGGTGATGTGCTACTAACAGGCTAATTCGAAAAGCGTGAAGCTCAACAATGTCATGGTAACTTGTAGCAATGACAACATTGTGGTAACCTGTAGCAACAGCGATGTTTAGTAACCTGATGGTAACCTGTAGCAATGGCAACGTGGTGGTAACCTGTAGCAATGGCGACGCGGTGGTAGCCTGTAGCAATGAAAACATGGTGGTAACCTGTAGCAACCATGAAATATGGCTAGTTGCCATGAGTCACTGAACTTTGTACACCCTCTTTGCACTTTCCTGGGGCCACCTCAATGAAATGAAGGGCCAAACGGAAACACAACATATGTGGCCTAATGTGATGCTCAACGATGTGATGCTTCAAGCCATTGGTCTACTTGGTCTGCCTTTAGGATATCCCAGACAACTCATCTCCTCAGGTAAACCTATCCCGCCTCCACCTAAAATCAGAACTTTTACTGTACCTTCTCCAACAGTACATCCCTCAATGTTATAAACTTCTGTACAATTAGCTCCTCCTTATTAGATTATAGGCTCTCATAAGCAGTGCCCTCCTGACCCTCTGGTGTTAAATTGTATTTTAAGTGTACTTTCTACGTATTATAAAGCACTGTGCAAGCTGTCCTGTATATTAATGATAATGTATAAAACCATAAATCCGTGGTCACAAAATGGCGGACCGTGGTCCGGACCCAGACTGAGTGATGCTCCTGTCCAGACCGCCAGCTAGCCAGTCTGCAGTACTGGGTCCCCACTGCTCAGTAGTCATTGGTTGCTCTAGGACTGCGGGCATCCTAGCAAGCTTATCCGCCTAGCTTCTGCACCCTGCAGCTCGCTTATCCAGCTCTCGCCCCCTGCATGCCTGCCTGACTACAAGGACGTATCTATCAGGTACAGGTACACTGTTCACTTTGATGGGCTTTACCAGTATAAAGGTGCAATATGATGGATCACAACTGTTTTTAAAAGGTATACTAATGGGGGAATCTGATCTATGGGGGCACTCTGATGGACACATCTGATGTAAAGGGGCACTCTAAAGGGGACACCTGATGTAAAGGGGCACTCTGATGGAGACACCTTGTGTAAGGGGACACTCTGATTGTAGACACATGATGTAATGGGGCATTTTGATGGGGACACCTGATATAAAGGGGCACTCTGATTGGGACACCTTATGTAAGGGGGCACTCTGATGGGGACACCTGATGTAATGGAGCACACTGATGAGGGAACCTGATATATTTTGTGATAAACATACAATGACTACAATCTTTCTGAGTCATAGCACAAACTTGAGATTCGGACCTTGGCTAAAAGAAAACATTAGCGACAGGACCTCCTTAAATTTTAATACATTACCCCTGCCATAAATAAAAAATGCATCATTGGTGTCATGACTGTGTCAAGCAGCATTGGTGTGGAACTATGCAGCCACCATCAAATGTGAGGTCAATTAGCCATAGCTCAAAGAGCCCCTAGCAACCTCTGGAGGAACCCTGGTTGAGAATGGCTGTATTGCTCAAAGAACCCCTAACAACTTATGGAGGAATCTTAGTTGAGAATAGCTGGATAGCTCAAAGAACCACTAGCAACCTCTATATGAACCCTGGTTGAGAATGTCTGGATAGCTCAAAGAAACCCTAGCAACATCTGGAGGAACCCTGGTTGAGAATGTCTGGATAGCTCAAAGAAACCCTAGCAACATCTGGAGGAACCCTGGTTGAGAATGTCTGGATAGCTCAAAAAACCCCTAGCAACATCTAGAGGAACCCTAGTTGAGAATGGCTGGATAACTCAAAGAACCCCTAGCAACATCTGAAGGAACCCTGGTTGAGAATGGCTGGATAGCTCAAAGAAACCCTAGCAACATCTGGAGGAACCCTGGTTGAGAATGGCTGGATAGCTCAAAGAAACCCTAACAACATCTGGAGGAACCCTGGTTGAGAATAGTTGGATAGCTTAAAGAACCCCTAGCAACATCTGGAGGAACCCTAGTTGAGAAAGGCTGGATTAGACCAAAATAGAGGGGACATCTGAGGAGGAACGAAGAACAAAGAGATTTGGGTTCTAAAGCTGCACAGTCCCTCCAAATGGGGATGGACAGTTGGTAGCTATGGGTTATATGTAATGCGTGTACTATTTTTTGAATCCATAGAGAATCTACAGACACAAAAATCAAGAGGTATGGGTTATATGTAATGTGTGTACTATTTTTGACTTTATAGAGATTCTACCTACATGAAAATCAACGAAAACAGAACAATTGGACTTGGCCCCCCGTCCTAAACAGCAACGACACCCTCCAAAAATGTTACTACAAAGTGTGCCATGTTTGTTTACTGTCTCCAAACTCTTCTGAACATCTCTTGGTAAGTTCCAGCCTACCAGGCCCTGTGAACAAAGCATCCTTGAATTTGCCATTAACCTTTACTAAACCAAACAAATATGTGAAGCAGAGCCCAGTGTTTATTTGACCCAGCTGGGGGTTCTTCACATTGTGGTGTTTTATCTTAGAGACCACACAGCCGCCAAAGCCTGCATGATACAGCTCACTGTCCACGTGGTTCAAACACTGATTTTATCTAGGCCGTATGTACATCTGTGCACCGTCCCACCAAGTGGATACAATATGTGAGCAGGCTAGGAGACACCATAGCTGAACACTCCCTCCTCCATAAATTATACTAATGAACATACAGGAATGCTGTTTTTACAGATGCATGGACCCGGGTGGGATTCAGAACTTGGGGACAGTTCAGATCTGCTGCAGTTTTGTAAATACACAGGACATATATGGAGTCGCAAACTACTGTTTGGCTTTCATGTTGCCATGTGTTTACTTTAATTAAAGGGGGCCTCCATCAACAAGGAGTTCAACTGCGGGTCAAATGCACCTGTCAATTTATTTCTGAATGATCTCAAGAGCATCTCAAACTGATCTCGAAAGCAAGGTGTATTTGCCCAAAGCTTGTCAACACAAGCCCTAATTCTGTTGGAACAGTCAGGTGGTTAATGTGCTCCTCCAAACTGCTCTGTATAAAGGTTGACAATACTATTTATTGTCTCAACTTTATAACTTTCCAGTTTCACTTGCTTGCTGATTGGACTAAAAAAGACCTTCAGATAAACTGAGGTAAATGCTTGCTTCTTTCCTTCTGCATAAACATTCAAAGAATTTCAGGTATGGCATTGTTTGCTTAGTTACATTGGTCCAGCTTGGACCAATGTAACTATGTATATATCATATGTAGGACCCTCCTAGTTAGAGAATAGGATTTTAGGTAAATTTAGTCTGTTATTGATTGCTTTAGCCTGCTCAGTGTTTCACAGGCTGCTGGTCTGATTATACTTCTTTGCATTCTAGAGGTGTTCTAGATTCCCAGTGGGAGGAAAAGCAGAAGACAGTCTGAATATTTATGGGGACACAGCCAATCTCTGGGGAGGTGTGCCCAGTAGGTGACCGGAGAGCCCATAAATAGCCTGAGGCATGGAGCAGGAGTCGAGTTGGACTTGGTCCAGTCCTGCAGGAGGAGCCCCTAGCCTACAGAGGACTCTGCCCCTAAGAGCGGATTGCTGAAACGCAACTGGAGGTTCATGGAGGTCCCAGCTGTAGCAAAGCTGGGTGGGCTGCTTCAAGGGTGCTAGCCTGGGATTTTGGTCTGGAGAGCTTGCTGAGGAGTGCCTGCTGGAAGTTAGAGGAGAGTGTGCAGCTGTCCTGTGCTATCGTGAGCTTTGTTTCTCCCTCACTGAAGAGTGCCCAGTGGAAATTGGAAGGAGGTCCACTGATGATCCTGTGGCATTGTAAGTACTGCTGACATAAATTCTGAGCCTTAGTGACTGTATGCTGGAGCTGGATCCCTTTTCCTTACATAGTTACATAGTTGGTAAGGTTGAAAAAAAGACACAAGTCCATCAAGTTCAACCTGTGTGTGCGCTTTTATGTCAATATTACATTGTATATCCCTGTATGTTGTGGACGTTTAGGTGCCTATCTAATCGTTTTTTGAAACTATCAATGCCCCCAGCTGAAACCACCGCCTGTGGAAGAGAATTCCACATCCTTACTGCTCTTACAGTAAAGAACCCTCTACGCAGTTTAAGGTTAAACCGGTTTTCTTCTCATTTTAGTGAATGGCCGTGAGTTTTTTTAAATGCCCTTTCACAGAAAAGTTTAATCCCCATTGTGGGGTCACCAGTACGGTATTTGTATATTGAAATCATATCCCCTCTCAAGCGTCTCTTCTCCAGAGAGAATAAGTTCAGTGCTCACAACCTTTCCTCAAAACTAATATCCTCCAGACCCTTTATTAGCTTTGTTGCCCTTCTCTGGGCTCTCTCTAGTTCCAGCGCTTCCTTCCTGAGGACTGATGCCCAGAACTGGATGGCATACTCCAGGTGTGGCCGGACCAGAGTCTTATAGAGCGGGAGAATTATCGTTTTATCTCTGGAGTGGATCCCCCTTAATGCCAATATTCTGTTTGCTTTGCTTGCAGCAGCTTGGCATTGCATGTCATTGCTGAGCCTATCATCTAATAGGACCCCATATACTCCCATTCTGCTATCTGCTGTGCAGGAGCTGTAGGAGATAATACAAAGAGAGATTTCAGGAAGTTATACTAGCAGTATTTTATAGTTAATTTTACAGTTAGGAATTTTAATGAATCAATAACCGGACTAAGGAATGTTTTTTGCCAGGAGTTTTACAGATACAAACTGTCGCTTCAATGTGGGCTCCTCTTCTTACCCTCTTCCTGCACATATCCTGCAGTAACACTTACATTTTTTCATGTACATTTTTAGAGGGTCAGTCCACCCAAAACTGATATTTCAGTGCTTAGTAGATGCTAAACCCCACGATAGTCTCTTTCATGTCTTGTGGACCCTATGCTGAGTTCCTTGTCTACATACCTGCAGTGTCCATTATGAGGAGCTCCAACCATCCCTGTGCTGAGTTCATGGGTCTGCACACCTACTGGGCCCATTATGAGGAGTTACCACCTTCAATATGTTGAGTTCTTGGGTCTGCTCCCCTGCTGCTCCCATTACAAAGAGTTCCTTCCATCTCTGTCTGAGTTTCCTAGTCTGTACACCTGCTGTGACCATTATGAGGAGCTGCTGCCTTCCCTATGTTGAGTGCTTGGGTCTGCATGTCCGCTGTTCCCATTATGAGGTGTTACCTTCATCTCTGTCTGAGTTTTCAAGTGTGCACACCTACTGTGCCCATTATGAAGAGCTCCCACCATTCATGTGCTGAGTTCCTGGGTCTGCACACCTACCGTGCCCATTATGGGGGGTTCCCACCATCCCTATGTTGAGTTTACAGGTCTGCACCCCTGTTGTGCTCATCATTAGGGGCTCCCACCTTCCCTGTGTTGAGTTCTAGGGTTCAAACATCTGCTCTGCCTATTATAAGGCCCCATCCCTGCGTTAACTTTCCAGGTCTGCACTCCTGCCGTGCCCATTTTGAAGGGCTGGCACCATCCCTGCACTGAATTTCTGGGTTTTCACACCTGTTGTGCCCTTTATGAGGAGCTCCCACCACCCCTGTTTGATTTTTTTTATGGAGAATGTAACAGGAGGAGCTGGGAGACACAATGATGGGTGTAAAAACACCCAAAACCCTCAGGTGGAAGGAAGCAGAACTGGGAATTATGGCAGGGAGGTCTATAATTATAAGTAGGAAAGCCTGTCAGCTGGTGAATGTAATTGGGCAGCACTGTGTCGGTAGATCATGCCAGGAACATCTCAACAAAACATATGGTTGTTAGAACACGATAAAGTGATTTCCAAAGAGGGCTTCCAAGTTGCCCTACCGCATCCTTCATTATGATGACCACCAAATAATATGCTTGTTGGAACCCTACGGACACTGTGCACTGAGCTGCTAGCTGTTCTTCACATGTTAATTAAACTGCTATATTAATCCAAAGATCGCCAAAGGTAAATTGTGAGTATCGGTTACCATTTACATCATGCATCTGTACTGGTAAAAAAAAATTTTTTTTTTTTTTTTTTTTTTTTAAGTATTACGCTAGTGTTTGCTTTGGCTTTGCAATATTGGTAATTAAGTCCACAAAGAGCCTTCTACGCCTTGTAATGCATGTATGGTTTTGGTGTGCATTACCTCACCTAAGAATAAAAAGCAGGCCTGGCCTTATGTTTATCATTCTTTCATCTGTTCTTTGGAACAATAACGATGTGGACATTGGCCAAATTATACCTTTCTATATCCCCAATGCACCGGCCTGACCTCCCTGTCTAAAAATGTATTGGCAGAAAAACGACTGACTTAGGGAAAAACTTGCAGGGTCAGGAAAGTTCTTGTATAAATGTTTTACCTGCTCTGCATTTTTTGGGAGTCCAGATGTTTCACGGAGTTATAATTTAAAGGCATACTAAAGAGAAACTGGACAGTTTAGATGGGAAATATGGGCAGAGGACACAAGGGTTGCCAAGGACTTTTGCTTTCCGTATCTACATTGAAGCCAAATTATACCCTTCCCTCCCAATTTCTTGTGTTCCACCCAGAGGCCTAATTCGAATGTTCAGGGCTCCAATACAAAAAACCTTAAAGGGCCCCACTGACTCCAGGTCAGGGCCCCCCCCGAGGTAGTGGAATGCCAGGGCCTAGGTCGCAAATGCAACCTTTGTGACCCAGGTAGTTCCACAACTCGTGTTAGTATTTTTTTATTTTTAATATTTAATTTTCTTTTAATTGTTATTATTTTTTACCATTTTATTTTATTTATTTATTTATTTTTTACAATTTAATTAAAAAAAAAAAATTACAATTTTTTAGGACCCCCGTTGGGGGCTTTGGTGAAAGATCAGGGATCTAAATTGACCTTTGATGTTTTACCTTTGAGACAGACAAAGAAGTTTAAGGACACAGCCCTCAATCTCCTTCTCTGTAGCCGCAGTTGCACAGAATGAATGGACAGGAATAGCTCTGTACAGAGGCTTCCTGTTCATTCACAAACTGAAGCATAGTAAACACAGTTTATTATGCCTCAGTTATGAATGAACAGTCAGTGATCAGTACGGACCACTGACATGGGTGATGAGGGCGAGTGCACAGAAACCCGGGACAGCAGAAGGTCGATAGGAAGGCCAGCGAGTGAAGGGACCAATTCTCTCCATTTTCCTCCTGCAGCTGCTGAAAGGCTGCAGAAGGAAAATGGAGATTGTCAGTGTCTCTATATGCTGACCCTCCTATCCAGGTGTACAAGGGCCTCACAGACCTCCTGGAGCATTGGTCGGGTCACAATTACGACCCCTGCGACCCCTGTACTCACGCCCTTTTTTACACCCATACCTCCTCCTCTCTCATAACTGGAAATTTTATTTATTTATTTTGTTATTTCTTTTTTTGGGGGAACACATATTTGCACTTTTTGGATACTTAACTAGGTGATAATGATTTGCAAATGCCAGCAGCTTCCTGTGATACTTACAGTATGCATCCTAGGTGGCCTCAGGATACTCCACAGCACATGCCCCTTGGTACTTTGTGGTACGGTGTGCTGTAAGGATTTGCTGTTCACCTGGTCCATCTTCTTCTCCGATGTGATTGGGAGCCGGCAACCTCTTCCTGGTTCTTGGAGCTGCCACCAGATGCATCATGAGGAGGACGGCTGCAAAAGCGTAGAAGAGACATCTGGCTCCCAATGATATCAGAGAAGAAGGTGGCGTCGCAGGACCAGGTAAGCAGCAGATAACTACAGCACACCATGATTCGCTGGGCGTATGAGCATGTATTTTTCACTTGATCCTCACCCAGTCCTGTGCCACCATCTTCTTCTCTGACATCATAGGGCGCTGGTGATCTCTTCTGGATTCCTGCATTTGCCCCCCCCCCATGTTAGCGCATCATCAGGGGGCCAGCTACAAGAACCAGGAAAAGACAGTTGCCTCCCAGATGATGTGCCACAATGGGGGCTGCTGCAAGAACCCAGAATAGACATCTGGCTCCTTATGCCTGAGAAGAGGAAGAAGAAGAAGTCATAGCTCAGGACCAGGTAAGCAGCAGTGGAACTGCAGATCCCTGTAGAACACCTCCTTGGGCATGTGAATATGTTTCTTTGTCCACTGCTCTGCTGCTGCTCACCCGGTCTCATGTCGCCATCTTCTTCTCTGATGTCATTGAGAGCTGATTGTCTCTTCTAGGTTCTTGTAGCCAGCCCACTGATGATGCACATATGCCATGGGGGCTGGCTGCAAGAGACAGCGTACCCCTAAATGAGGCACCACAATACATTCACATCATAGGGGGGTCCATCTGCAAGAACCCAGAAGAGACAGCCGACACCCAATGATGCCAAAGAAAAAGATGGCAGCATGGGGACTGTAAGCAGCGGGGGAGTGGTGGATCCCTACAGAACACCAATGGTTTTGCTGGGAGTGTGAGTATGCTTTTGTCCACCGCTCTCCTGCTGCTCATGAGGTCCCTTATGAAGGTCCCTCAACGCTGATGTAAGCTCTTGGGAGGAGTTATGCAATTGTCATAATGCCTTGATGGGTGGGTGTCAGTCCAGGAAGGTCCCTCAACCCCCATGTAGACAGTGGGCTGCCTCTTGGGAAGAGTTATGCAATTGTCATAATGCCTTGATGGGTGGGTGTCAGTCTGGAGGAGTGGGCATTTCTGGGAAGACTGCACTTGCATTCAGACCACCCTAGGCAACACCCACATGTAAAGCTGAGCCTCCATAATTAAAAGAAATGAAATCTGGTAAATGAAAGGGGTGGGCCAGAGACAGTCAGGCTTGAGAGGAAAGACTGGGATGGTGCTGAACATCCTCCAACCTTGGAAATGAGGTGGGCTCTGTCTGACTTGCTGAGCCTGTACAACTGTGCAAAACTGAAGGGAAGGCTTGAGTTCCCCTGTAAATAAACTTTTGTATACATTTAAAGCTCAACAGCTCACAAAACTTTTTTTGACCTTTTTTGTTTTTTTTTAAACCCACACAGGTTGTTAAATTTTAATATGATGCTTTGGGTCAAATTGAGCTGATTGTTGGGGGGACTGTAGGCACAGCTATAACTAAGCAGAACAGAACCGTAGTCTATGCTATAGCTCTGAGCCATTACAGACCCAGGACAGCGTTTCCTTTCGGGAATAAATGAGTTTCTATTACAATTTAGAATAAATCTGCAATTAAATCGTTCATTAGCCTCATGCTGAGCCGAAACTTTCTTCGCTTTGCTTCAGCCGCCCTGCAGATTACCAAACACCAAATCTATACCTCCGCTTTCCAGCCAACTTCATTACCCTAATAATAATCTCTTGTTTGCTGGTACTTTTATGTTGGTATGTTTTTATTCTATTTTATTTTTTTGAGAAATGAAAGCTTTTATTACATTTTATCTGAAGCAAACAACTGGTTACATGTTACTGGCTGCCAGTACAGCCCAATGTCGGTATGTTTTTATTCTTTTTTCCTTTTATGATTTTTTTAAATATATATATATTTTTTAATAACACACAATAAAATTATTTCTGGGTTTACAACATGCAACATAATTTCATTATAAATGTGAATCTGAGCTATGCCAATGCAGGTAAAAGTAACAGCATTTATTAAAAAATTGCAGAGTTCTTCATCTCGTAAATCTGCAATGTACATTTGTCCTGCGTGAATAGGGGCACAATTAAATGGTATTAGGCTATTTTCTTTTTTATTTCCTATTTTATAAAATTTTTATTTTCTCTTGTATTTATTTATATTTTCTATTTAATTTGAATTTTATTTTATTTCAAAAATAAATAAAAGTATTTATTTTGTATAAATAAAAGTTATTTATACAAAATAGCATGAATCTGAAAAAAATGAAATACATTATGGCCACTAGATGGAGCTGATTATGATAGGAAATAAATATCTATTTATTATGATTGATAGCTCCATCTAAAAACCATACTGTATTCTCCTAAATTACTCTATTCTGTTTGAATGCACTTTCCTCCTGAGCGAATAGGGGAAAAATTAAATGTTATTAGGTTATAATCTCTCTCTCTCTCTCTCTCTCTCTCTCTCTCTCTCTCTCTCTCTCTCTCTCTCTCCCCCTCTCTCTCTCCTCCCCCTCTCCCCCCCCTCTCTCTCTCCCTCTCTCTCTCTCCCCCTCTCTCTCTCCCCCTCTCTCTCTCTCTCTCCCCCCCTCTCTCTCTCCTCCCCCTCTCCCCCCTCTCTCTCTCTCCCTCTCTCTCTCTCCCCCTCTCTCTCTCTCCCCCTCTCTCTCTCCCCCCCTCTCTCTCTCTCTCTCTCTCTCTCCCCCCCTCTCTCTCTCCCCTCCCCCCCCCTTTTTTTGAATTTTAATTTTATTTTCTGTTATTTAGTTTTAATTTAATTATTTAATTCATTTTCAAAATATATATATATATATATATATATATATATATATATATATATATATATAAGTATTTATTTTGTATAAATGAAAGTTACTTATTTATACAAAATAGCATGGATCAGAAAAATACTCTCCCTCTCTCTCTTTCTCTTTCTCTCTTTTTGCACTCTAATTTTATTTTCTATTTTATTTAATTTATTTTTAATTTTTATTTATTTTTAATATAATAAAAATATTCATTTTGTATCAATGAAAGTTATTTATTTATTTATACAAAATAGCATAAATCTGAAAAATTCTATATTATGGCCACTAGATGGAGATGATGATAACAGTAAATAAATATTTATTTACTATGATTGTCCACTCCTAGCTTATCTAGAATATATTAAAATATATAATATATTTTCTATATTAAAAATAGATATTCATTATTAATATTTATACTCATGCTAATAAATACATAATATATTTTCCTAATTTACTCTATTATGTTTGAATAAATAACATTTGACCTGGAGAGAAAAAAGCCTAAGAATATTCAATTTTGCCCCCAGACAGAATTTACATGCAGTTTCAAAAGATTACCTCTGCAATTTCTTTTTATAAAAACACCCCTTCAAGTAGATGCAAACCCTGTTCGAGTAACTTTTTGTTTGCTAATGTACTGTGTATAAAAATTATTATATTATAATAATATTATAATAATCCCATTCTAAGAGATACAGTGATAGACAGAAATATAGTGGAAAAATAAATACATGAATAATAAAATCATTATATCCAGTCCATTTCCCGTGTCCAAATTAGGGTCCCAACCTTTATTTTTGGTTCCTGAAGACGTCCCGTTTGCAGACGAAACGCGTTGGTGGGGGCCAGCGGCCTATGATGCCATCACGCCGATGTACATCAGCGAGGTGCTTTTTGCTTGTTATACTTGCGAGTATATTATACATGAATTATTTTGGATGTTTCGGTGATACTTTTCTATGGCGTTTTGTGGTTCTTTTCCCACTATCCTTGGGAAGAGTTGCTGATCCTTGGTATTACAACCTATAACACAATACAAAGCCCTTTCCCAGGTGCTGAGTCCCAAGATTTCTATGTAGAATGTGCCCCCTATCCCATAGATGGGGGTGGGGGGGGGGGTAGATTTTTACCTTGCTTTGAGCACTGGTGTGCAGTCATGTTGGAACAGGAAAGGGCCATCCCCAAACTGTTCCCACAAAGTTGGGAGCATGAAATTGCCCAAATTGTCTTGGTATGCTGACGCCTTAAGATTTCCCTTCATTTGAACTAAGGGGCCAAGCCCAACCCCCCACCATAATCCCCCCTTCACCAAATGATTTGGACCAGTGCACAAAGCAAGGTCCATAAAGGTCCATAAAGACATAGATGAGCGAGTTTGGGGCCTGAAGACCTGAAGGGCCTGGTATGGAATTTGGGGGAACCCCCCGCCCATTTTTTTTTTTAAATTTTGGTTTGGGGTTCCCATGCCATTTTTATCAATGAACTTTTATGTGTATTGTCGGTACCAACAATTCATTAATAGCCGCGAGTATTTTTAAATTACTTTTTTTCCTTTAGAAATGTCATTTTGCTGTCAGACTGTTCTAAACACGGGAAACATGCGCCCCTTTACAGGCATACTATAGACACCCCCCAGGTACAAAATTTAAAGGAATTTAAAGGAATATTACACTTTTATTGTTTCACTTTAAGCATTATTAAAATCACTGCTCCCGAAAAAACTGAGGTTTTTAAAACTTTTTTTTGCATTGATACATGTCCCCTGGGGAAAGACCCAGGTCCCCCAAAACTTTTTTTTTTCAATAACTTGCATATTAACCTTTAAAATTAGCATTTATGATTTCTCCCATAGACTTCTAAAGGGTATTCTGCGGCTTTCGAATTTGCCGCGAACACCCCAAATTGTTTTCTGTTCAAGGAACAGGCGAACAGCCAATGTTCGAGTCAAACTCATGTTCGACCCGAACATAAAGCCCATCCCTAATAATAACACAAAAACTTTTGTTTCACTCATGGTTAGTGTTTGGCTGAAGCCATTTATTATCAATCAACTGTGCTTACTCTTTTTAAATCATAATCACAACAGAAACTACCCAAATGACCCTGATCAAAAGTTTACATACCCTGGTGATTTTGGCATGATAACATGCACACAAGTTCACACAAAGGGGTTTGAGTGGCTATCAAAGGGAACCATCCTCACCTGTGATCTGTTTGCTTGTAATTATTGTGTGTGTATAAAAGGTCAATGAGTTTCTGGACTCCTGACAGACCCTTGCATCTTTCATCCAGTGCTTCACTGAAGTTTCTGGATTCTGAGTCATGGGGAAAGCAAAAGAACTGTCAAAGGATCTGCAGGAATAGGTAGTTGAACTGTATAAAACAGGAAAGGGATATAAAAAGATATAGAAGGAGTTGAGAATACCAATCAGCAGTGTTCAAACTCTAATCAAGAAGTGGAAAATGAGGGGGTTCTGTTGAAACCAAACCATGGTCAGGTAGACCAACTAAAATTTCATCCACAACTGCCAGGAAAATTGTTCGGAATGCAAAGAAAAACCCACAAATAAACTTCAGGTGAAATACAGGACTCTCTGAAAACATGTGGTGTGGCTGTTTCAAGATGCACAATAAGGAGGCACTTGAAGAAAGATGGGCTGCATGGTCGAGTCACCAGAAGAAAGACATTACTATGCAAATGCCACAAAGTATCCCTCTTACAGTACGCCAAACAGCACAGAGACAAGCCTCAAACCTTCTGGCACAAAGTCATATGGAGTGATGAGACCAAAATTGAGCTTTTTTGGCCACAACCATCAACGTTACATTTGGAGAGTAGAGGTCGACCAATATATCGGCCGGCCGATATTTGGCTTTTTTTTACTTAATCGGCATCATTTGTGCTGATAAAAAAAGCCGATTATACCTTCAGCGGGACTTGCAAATGACTTCTGTAATATAAGTCAATGCAAGTTGTCTGAAGTTTTCTTCTCTCCTCCTCTGGGCAGCCTGCCAAGTCTAATAAGAAGATACATTTTATCTCTTTCAGGTTCTTTTATCAATAGACTGAACTCTGTGGAGAAGTTTTCAGTTTAACCATTTAAAGACTAAATCTTTTCTGACACTTGTTGCTTACAAGTAAAAATCCTGTATTTTCTGCTATAAAATCACTTAGAACCCCCAAACATTATATATATATATATTTTTTTAGCAGAGACCCTAGGGAATAAAATAGAGGTTGTTGCAATATTTTATGTCACACTGTATTTGCGCAGCGGTCTTTCAAACGCAATTTTTTTTGAAAAAATACACTAATGAAATAAAAAAAAAAAAAAAAGCTGTAAAGTTAGCCCATTTTTTTTGGTCCAAAAGTTTTGATTACCTGTTTTGTGTATTTAATATTTAAGATATAGTTATTTTTTTAAATATAAATTATACATACAAGTGAACTGATTGGAGGTTTGTTTTGTTTAATAAATGTTTAAATATAAAAAATTTTCTGTATCACTTATTACTTAAGGCTGCTTTCACACTGGAGCGGGCATGCGTTAACGGTAAAACGCTGTTAATTTTAGCGGCGCTTTACCGTCATTTTAGCGGCGCTATTCGGCTGCTAGCGGGGCGCTTATAACCCAGCTAGCGGCCGAGGAAGGGGTTAAATGCGCCCCTGAAGTGCTGCTGCCAAAACGTTATGCAGGCGCTTCGGCAGCGGTGCGCATTCATTTCAATGGGCAGGAGTGGTGGAGGAGGGGTATACACCGCTCCAAAGATGCTGCTTGCAGGACTTTTTTTTAACATCCTGCCAGCGCATCGCCTCAGTGTGAAAGCACTCGAGCTTTCACACTGAGACTGCAGGGGAGCCGTTTTACAGGCGCTATTTTTAGCCCAAAAGCGCCTGAAAAACGCCCCAGTGTGAAAGGGGTCTAACTGTTAGATTTTATGAGATGAAGGGAAAAAAAAAAAATCGGCCTAATATATCGGCCCAAAAAAATCGGTATCGTATATCGGCCATCGGCCACAGCGACTTCTAAATATCGGCTTTGGCATCGGCCAGAGAAAAACCCATATTGGTCGACCTCTATTGGAGAGGACTCAACAAGGCCTATGATGAAAGGTCCACCATTCCTACTGTGAAACACTGAGGTGGATCGCTGATGTTTTGTGGATGTGTGAGCTACAAAGGCACAGGAAATTTGGTCGAAATTGATGGCAAGATGAATGCAGTATGTTATCAAAAAATACTGGAGGAACATTTGTATTCATCAGCCAGGAAGCTGCACATGGGACGTACTTGGACATTCCAACATGACAATGATCCAAAACACAAGGGCAAGTTGACCTGTCATTGGCTACAGCAGAATAAAGTGAAGGTTCTGGAGTGGCCATCTCAGTCTCCTGATCTCAATATCATTGAGCAACTCTGGGGAGATCTCAAACGTGCCGTTCATACAAGACAGCCCAAGAATTTACAGGAACTGGAGGCTTTTTGCCAAGGAATGGGCAGCTTTACCATCTGAGAAGATAAAGAGTCTCATCCACAAATACCACAAAAGACTTCAAGCTGTCATTGATGCTAAAGGGGGCAATACACGGTATTAAGAACTGAGGTATGTAAACTTTTGATCAATGTCATTTGGGTAATTTTCTGTTTTCATTATGATTTAAAAAGAGTAAACACAGTTGATTGATGATAATAAATGGCTTCAGCCAAACACTAACCATGAATGAAAGAAAAGTTTTTGTGTTAACGTTCATAGCCTCTGAAAAATGGCCAAGAAATCATAAAATCTGCCAGGGTATGTAAACTTATGAGCACATTTGTGTGTATATATATATATATATATATATATATATATATATATATATATACACACACATACATATGTAGCGCCCTGCTCCTGTTAATCAGGCGCTCGCATGTAAATTTAGTGGGTTATCTGTTCTGTATATAGTTCAGATTCAATGATATGGCTAAATTAGCCTCTGTTCCAGCATTGGCTGTGTTGCGTGCAATTCCACACCGTCGCCTGTGGGTGTCGTTGTCACCACAAGACAGTAATGGAAGGGCAACAGGCTAAGGTGTATTGAGTGTCCTCCTTCCCCAGAAACAGCCTAGTGGGCATAGGCGTGCGCACAGGGTGTGCCAGGTGTGCCTGGGCACACCCTAATCGCCTTATGTAGTGCATATTCCCCCCTGTTTAGACCACTGATATTTCATCCCTAAAAAAATGTTTCAAAATAAAATAATTTATTTAAAAATAAAATAAAACTACTGACACTGTCCACTGCCCTACTGACACCATCAGTACATATACACATGCATATGTATTTGAGCTTTGGGGTGCACACCCTAATGCAAGAGGCTGCGCACACCTATGCTAGTGGGAGTGGTTCACCGCTGTGCATTCTGGGAAAGGATACTTAAGAAGCAGACGCCATTTTGTGCACTCTCTCACCTCCTGGCCCGCCTGGCCTAAGGTATGTGACAACTCCTTTTCTGTGTCGGGGCCCTGCTGGCCCGAGGCTACGTGACTACAACTAGGCCCAGAAGCTTACTGGGGTCTACTGGTTCAGAGGTGGTCCTGTGCTGTCTGTCCTGCGGGAAGAAGTCAAACCATTGAAAGATCCGGGGGAGGACTCATCTTGGAGAGGACTGGGTATCTCAAGAGGAGCCTGGTGACTCAATTGGTGGATGCATCCTAACCAATTTACCTCACAGTACTGCCGGATGGCTTAAAGGAACTTTGGTACTGTGTGAGCTGTATTCGTTACCATTACTAAACCCTGTGGCAGAGGGTCGTCCAATTAACACTAAATCTTGTGGCAGAGGATTGTTCAACAATTATCGTTCTCATCAAGTCTGTGGCAGAGACTTTTGTCCGTGCATCATTCCGGCTGCTAGGCCAGTGAGAGAGGCCTATCCGTGTGAGCAAGATCCATTGACTGTAGGTGGACTTGTCTCCAGGATCTCAAGTTCCTCAGTGATCTGCACAAGGTATCTGAACTTCCCCCTAACCCTCCATCCCTCTACTGCTCAAATTGTTTAATAAAAAAGCATTGAAAAAAAGAACTAATTGACTGGTGCATACATCGGTGGGCGCAAGGCCCAGTATAGATTCTAAGCTTCAGGTATGGTGAACTGTGGGTAGGGGGTGAAGGCAAAGGCCCAAAATAATAACCAGCAGCTCCTTCGGGGGTCAGTGCTACACATATATATACTGTATGTATATATATATATATATGTAACACTAACTCACGGTGGAGCTGCTGATTGGTGGCTGTTACCTTCATCTTGTTACCTGTAATTTCACCAATACCGGGTCTAGGGGTTCCCGTTGAGTTTTCTATGAGGCAATGTAGGCACCAGTCACTTAAGTACTTTTCCAATGCTTTAATGGAAATAACTGAAAGAAGTAGCAGGAAAGAGGTAGAAGGAGAGTTGCAGGGATGTTCAAATACCTTTTCTTGGCGTAGCGTCAAGGAATTTAAATCTTTAGGATGGATGTATCCTCAACTTAGAATTAAATCTTTGCCCGCCCGGATAGGTTTCTCTCACTAACCTATCAGCCAGAACGCAGCACGAACAAAAGGTCTCCGCCACAGACTTGGGTGGAACAAACTCATACGATCCTCTGCCACAGGATGTAGTAGTTTTTGATTAATAGCAAACACAGTACCAGAACCTTTAAGCCAACCTGGCAGTACTTGTGCGGTAGTGTAGTTTAGGATATGTCCTCCAATCGAGTCACCAGGCCCTTCTTAAGACCAGCCTTGCATAATCTCTTCCAAGATGGGTCCTCCCCTGGATCTTCCCGATTGTCCGGCTTCTTCCCGCAGGTCAGACGGCACAGGACCATCCCAGCCATAGCAGGCCCCAGACAGGCTTCTGGGTCTACCCGCCCGGCTGCAGCAACGCAACCCTCCAAGCCGGAGGGCCACGGGATAGCACTCACTGACACATACCTCTAGGCCAGGAGGCAAAAATCTCCCCGAAATATGGCGTCCTTACCGTAAAAATACCCTCTCCCAGAATGCAACTCGGAGGACCACCTCCGCCGATTTATCCCCGGGACAGAAGAGCACCTATACACTTCAGCTTGTTGCTTTCCAACACTGACCCATGATGACGACACCCACAGGCACAATGTGGAACTGCACGCAACACTGCCAAGCTGGAACAGAGGCTAAACTAAGATTAAATCTAAACAATGTACAGCACAGATGACCCACTAAATTTACCTATAAGACCCCTTTCACACTGGGGCGGTTTGCAGGCGTTATTGCGCTAAAAATACCGCCTGCAAACCGCCCCTAAACAGCCTCCGCTGTTTGTTAAGTGTAAAAGCCCAAGGGCTTTCACACTGAAGCGGTGCGCTGGCAGGAGAAGAAAAAATCTCCTGCAAGCCGCATCTTTGGAGCGGTGAAGGAGCGGTGTATTCACTGCTCCTTCACAGCTCCTGCCCATTGAAATCAATGGGACAGCGCGGCTATACCGCGGTAATTACGAGGGGTTTTAACCCTTTTTCGGCCGCCAGCGGGGGGTTAAAACCGCACCGCTAGCGGCCGAATACCGCGGTAAAACAGCGCTAAAAATAGCGCTGTTTTACCGCCGATGCCCCCTACCGCCCCAGTGTGAAAGGGGCCTTAGCGGTAGATTGAAAAAAAATCTACCAGCACTACATATAGTTTGGGGGTTCTAAGTAATTTTCTAGCAAAAAATACAGATTTTTACTTGTAAGGCCTGATTCACACCTATGCAGGTTGAAGTTTGCATATTCCAGGTGCAGTTTGCGTTTTTCAATACACATTTTTGATCCATTGAAGTCTATGTAACCAAAAACCATAAAAAAATCCCATAAAATGTTCCAAGCGCTGCGCGTGGCGCAGGGTAACAAATTTAAAATGTGCAGCCCTATGGCACCTATAGGTGTGAACCAAGGCTTGGGTGTCATGCAGTTACCTTTGCTGAAAACTTCAGGATAAAAAATATGGCATAGGTGCGCAACTTATCACCATTAGTTACCATTGGGTGGCAATGGTAGTAAGTCTTGGCGTTAGGCCATTCCATGCGAGGACGGCCAGGTGTTTTCTCCCTGGGGTAGTATTCTTCTATGACCATCCCTAACAATCCGTCTTCAGTAATGATGAAACACTATTCAGTTTAATCTCGATGGGAGAACGGGTTACAATGTAACTGTCGTAAATCAAGTTTATTGCTGGTGTTTTGTTTGTGAATGTTTGTACATCTCCATAAACTGTCACGCTACGTCAACTTAGAAAAAGAAGATCAGAGCAGATTAGTTGATCACTGTAAATATTATTCTTGTCACCGTCTGTCAAACTTCACATAATCAACAGCTCTGTTGGCGAGGAAGGCCAAACCGGGGACGTTGCTTGATGGGGATGCTTGTTGTTCAAAGACGTCTTTCCTCTCCAGTGTGATTAGAATTTCACAATACCCACTTGAGCTGTCCAGTGTATTTAAATGCTTAAAGAGGACCTGTCATCAAAGAGCATTGGTAATGTAGCACTACTCCTGTAGGGGCCGCTGGTAATCACTGGTTCTTCCCAAGTAGTACAGAGGCTGCCCACCACCACAAGCACCAGTCCATCCACACCAGCTTCAATAACACAGACAAGGATAAAGTTTCTCCACCAGGGTTCCTCCACAGGTACCCAGAGCTTCTTTTTAGCTATCTGCAAGGGGGTGATTCTTCCCAATGGCCAAAAGTGTAAAGAGCATTCTTCCCACTAACCATCACAGCAAGGTATCATGAATTGTGGATATAGTAATTTTTAGCAGGGGTTCCCTGAGACCGGGAGGTTATTTTAAGGGTTCCTTTGTGTTGAAAATATTGAGAAAGGCTGGTCTAGGGCAGTTGTTCCCAAACTGTGGCCTGTGGGCCAGATGCGGACCTTAGTTTGCCTTTATCACGGCCCTTGGGGCACGATTCTCTACTAACACCAATGATGAGGAACCGTTCCTTCCATTGACACCAACAATGGGGCATAATTCCTTCCACTGACACCAACGATGAGGAACCAATTCCTTCCACTGACACCAACAATGGGGCATAATTCTTTCCACTGATGCCAATAATGGGGCATAATTCCTTCCACTGACACCAATGAAGAGGAACCATTCCTTCCACTGACACCAACAATGGGGCATAATTCCTTCCACTGACAACAACAATGCGGCATAATTCTTTCCACTGATGCCAATAATGGGGCATAATTCTTTCCACTGATGCCAATAATGGGGCATAATTCCTTTCACTGACACCAATGAAGAGGAACCATTCCTTCCATTGACACCAACAATGGGGCATAATTCCTTCAAATGACACCAACGAAGTGGAACCATTCCTTCAACTGATGCCAACAATGGGGCATAATTCCTTCCACTGACACCAACAATGGGGCATAATTCCTTTCACTGACACCAACAATGAGCAACCATTCCTTCCACTGACACCAACAATGGAGCATAATTCCTTCCACTGACACCAACGAAAAGGAACCATTTTTTCTACTGACAATAACAATGGGGCATAATTCCTTCCACTGACACCAATAATGGGGCATAATTCCTTCCACTCACACCAATGAAGAGGGACCATTCCTTCCACTGACACCAACAATGGGGCATAATTCCTTCCACTGACACCATCGAACGATGAGGATCCATTCCTTCCACTGACACCAACAATGGGGCATAATTTTTCCACTGACGCCAACAATGAGAAACCATTCCTTCCATTGACACCAACAATAGGGCATAATTCCTTCCAATGACACCAATGAAGTGGAACCATTCCTTCCATTGACGCCAACAATGGGGCATAGTTCCTTCCACTGACGCCATTAATGGGGCATAATTCCTTCCACTGACACCAACGATGAGGAACCATTCCTTCCATTGACGCCAACAATGGGGCATAGTTCCTTCCACTGACGCCAATAATGGGGCACAATTCCTTCCACTGACACCAACGATGAGGAACCATTCCTTCCACTGACGCCAACAATGGGGCATAATTCCTTCCACTGATGCCAACAATGAGGAACCATTTCTTCCACTGACAATAACAATGGGGCATAATTCTTTCCACTGACACCAACAATGAGGAACCATTCCATAATTCTTTCCACTGACACCAATGATGGAGCCTAATTCCTCCTACTGACCACAGGTGCTATATACAATTTTTATTAGAACACTGATGATCAGTGCCCTGATTATCTGTGTACATGTCCCCTGTCAGGTTTGTTGTGCTTGGACACAGCAAATCACATGGTAAAGGGCTGCTGTGATTAGCCCTTTACCACGATCACAGAGTCCACTGGATGTGCGCCCCAGGGAACAACAGAGCCACACTGTAGCCATCTTTCGGCTATAGCGTGGTAAGGAAGTGGTTAAGCTGACCATACACTATACAATCTG
The DNA here is from genome assembly GCA_037952925.1 of Lithobates clamitans. NCBI lineage: Eukaryota > Metazoa > Chordata > Amphibia > Anura > Ranidae > Lithobates > Lithobates clamitans. Next base: position 183,734 of record JBBGZY010002548.1, on the reverse strand, counting down.
ATTCTACCATCTTCTTTAGCTTTATCAAAATTCTGTAAGATAAGGACAAACCTAAACAATCTATTTAATTAGTATCCAATCAGGGAGGCCCTTGTACTACATAGTTTAGATGTAAAGGAGACTGTACAACCAGATTGTATAGTGCATAGTCAGCCTTAGTGCAGAAAGCATTCACATGTCTCATTCAATCACACATCCTAAAAATACGATTAATCCTCATTCCAGGGCAGTGGGAGGAGCCATGCAAATTATTCCTTTACATTCCATTGGCCAGTATGCCCATACAGGTTTTAGTGGGAAGGAACTAAAGCAATCAGAAAGTCCTCCAACGGAATCAGTGTGTAGGACAGAAAAGCCTTTATCAGAATATAGGATATTCACGTCTCATTCCAATACAAATCCCCAAAATTAGAAGATTATTCCTCATTTCAGGACAGTGGGCGGAGCTATGCAAATAGTTCCTTTACACTCCACCAGCCAGGCGCACCTCCAAAACTGCCGCTGTATAGTGCAAATACTGCCTACTATTAGGTTACCAGATTTCCAAAACCGACCACACCCTCTTTTACCCACACCCCTATTTTTACCACCCTCATACAATTGATAACAAAAGTTGTAAAAAAAGGGGCTGACATTCAAGGTATAAAAAAATAAACAGATTTCAAATAAGAGGCAGCAAGATATGCATGCTTAGTTAGGAGGGGCACCTTTGTTGGATATCTTTGTAATTGTAACGCTGTGTATGTCATGTATATTCAGGACATATGGCATATTTATTATATATTCACTTGTTAACATCTTTGTAGATTGATGTTGGTTGTATACTTAAGGGCATGCATCCTGAGGAAGCAAGATTATTGTGAAACGCGTCGATCCAGTACACTATATTGGAGTGATAGATATTTGTCAACTGCATAAACCTGTATATGGCAACTACAGTATCTTTTGCGATTTTAATGATGCTTTTAACTGTACAGTAAAGTTGTTGGGGTTTCTACTGACTTGTGGATACATGTCCTCTTTTTGGCACATCCAAAGTCTCCAATTTACCTCTTCCGCCTCCAGTGTTTATGGGGTCGGAGGAAGAATATTGTATGATTCAAATAATAGGGATAGTGTCCTAAGAGAAATCAAATGATGTTCCACCCATAATATAATAGGTGGGACACCTCTATCTATAAGAAAAATGTCTTGCTTCAGTTGGCAGTATATCTGCTCAAGTGTCAATAAAGTTTTTTTGAAGCTGGAAAGAAAAAAATAAATTAACAAAGATTTCTTTGATTGCTCCGCATTCATTGCTGCCAGGAACACCATCAGGGATATCATCGTGACACTGTCAGGGACATCGTCAGGGTCAAAATCGGGACATCGTCAGGGACATCATGGGGACACCGTCAGGGACATCATTGGGACATCATCAGGGACATCATGGGGATACCATCAGGGACATCATGGGGACATCATGGGGACATCATGGGGATACCATCAGGGACATCATAGGGACATCGTCAGGGACATCATGGAGACACCGTCAGGAACATCATTGGGGACATCGTCAGGGACAAAATTGGGACATTGTCAGGGACATCATGGGGATACCATCAGGGACATCATGGGGACATCATGGTGACATCATGGGGATACCATCAGGGACATCATAGGGACATCGTCAGGGACATCATGGAGACACCGTCAGGAACATCATTGGGGACATCGTCGGGGATGTATGTTTTCTAGGGACAGGCCCCTCAAACCAGGGACTGTTCCTGGAAAATGGGGATGAATGGCAAGCTTAGCCTCCTCGGAAGCCCGAAGAACTGGACCGCATACCAATGATATTTTGAAAGTCCAGCAAACTTTAATGAGCATATATAAAGAACACATAAAACTCACTGCAGACTTCCCACCTGAGATCACCCCCCTAACGAGTTTCCCCCATTCCAGGGTTTATTCGTAGAGAGGTTAGATTGTCTAACCCCCTGGTGCCCAACCTGTGGCCCGAGGGCAACATGAGGCCCTTTGGTATATGATGTGCCACCCTCGGACTTCAGCAGCATGTGGTGGGAACATTAGTGCTTGTCAACTTATGCTAAAGGGGGCCCCAAATGCGGCCCCTGACATCACCAAAGGGCCACAGATAATAAGTAACGCTTGAGAGGACTGTCAGAACCTGCAGATCTAATAGAGGAGATGAGAGTCAGAGAGTGAGGACAGGATACATTGTTGGCTGGAGATATGTTGCAGAAGATAATATAAAACTGGGAAGATGTTACATGAGGCTGGTAGAGATCAATACTATTACTCTAATCAGTGTTGCCACTACAGACTGCTGAGGTCCAAGGGCCACACATTTTATACCAAAGTGCCGCATGTGGCCTTCGGGCCACAGATTGGGCACCAGGGGATTAGGGTAATAGCATTGATCTCTACTAGTCTCAGGTAACATGTTCCTGATATCGTATTGTCTTCTGCAGCATCTTCCCACCAACAATGTATCCTGTCCTCACTCTCCGACCCTCATTTCCTCTATTAGGTTTGCAGTCTGAAGTGCTCTTGTTACATATATTGAACCTTACATGTGGCCCTTTGGTGCTGTTGGGGGCCGCATTTGAGGCCCCCTTTAGCACATCAGTTGACAACCACTGCTCTAACCTTAGCCTACTATTACAGAGCTATTTATTCCAAACTGCACACAGCTGTTTCAGGCTATTTGGTCTTCATCAGTGTAGTGAGTGGAATCCGTGGCTTCGGTTGGAAGTTCTGTCTGGTTACATTTGGACAGTAAGATTTTTTTTTTTTTTTTCTTTTTGTACTCTTTTTGTGCAATCAGATTGTAAAGTGTGAGGACAGGTTTTGACTTCATTGGACCTAAAGTGATACTAAACACACACTGTTTTATTTACATTGTCCCTTCTATTTCTGTATATGGATGATGACACTGTAATTATTTTCATAAAAAACATCTAAGCAGGGGCGGCCTGTCCATTAAGGGGGCGCGTGGACGCCGCCTCCCCTTTCCATCGCCTTTCAGAATGCCGGGCGCATGAATTACAGTGCCTTTTTGAAGCACCTGATTAGGCTTCAAAATAGGGTGGGCTTGGGATACAGAGCATTGCGCTCAGACCTAACCCAGGTGTGTTAGAATAGCGAATGAATATTCGCTATTTTAACACTGTTTGCTTCTCCGACAAGAAGTGCTGCTCTGATACCCGTTTATCGATTGACTGAAAGGACAGGCGATCCTTTTGGACGCCTATGAGGAGGGACGCTGTGATCCACAGGAGGAGGAAGGAAGAAACCTGCCACTCTCCGGACATGCTGCCCACCGGACTGTGCGGGCAGAATTCTGCCAGTCACAGGCTGCGTCACGCCCCCTCCAGACCATTTCTTAGAATAAGAGGGAGGTGAAGCCTCCCTCAATCTACATGCAGGGCCATCTTACCAAGCGGGCACACCTGGGCACAGCCCAGGGGCCCCAGATGCAAATGGCCCCAGATGTCGGGTCTAGAGCCAAGCTATTGGAATTGCCTCCGCTCTGCTCGCCGTCACACACAGCCCCGCCTCCTCCTGACCCCGCGCCTGTGATAGACAGAATGCGGGTCCAATGCTGGGATGTTTTCTGTCTATCACAGGCGCAGGGTCAGGAGGAGGCGGGGCTGTGTGTGACGGCGAGCAGAGCGGAGGCAATTTCATGTAAGCTGTAACAGCGTGCTATTCGCACTCTGTGATCTCTGGCTCTCCTCTTCCTCCAGTCATGATCTGGCTACCCTCTCTCTTCCTCCGCCCTGGCGAGGCTGCAATGTTGGGCACAGTGAGGTTGCAATGTTGGGCACAGTGAGGCTGCAAGGGGGGCACGATGAGGCTGCAATGTTGGGCACAGTGAGGCTACAATGGGGGCACGGTGAGGCTGCAATGTTGGGCACGGTGAGGCTGCAATGTTGGGCACAGTGAGGCTGCAATGGGGGCACGGTGAGGCTGCAATGGGGGCACGGTGAGGCTGCAATGGGGGCACGGTGAGGCTGCAATAGAGGCATGGTGAGGCTGCAATGGGGGCACGGTGGGGCTGCAATGGGGGCACGGTGAGGCTGCAATGGGGGCACGGTGAGGCTGCAATGGGGGCACGGTGAGGCTGCAATAGAGGCATGGTGAGGCTGCAATGGGGGCACGGTGGGGCTGCAATGTTGGGCACAGTGAGGCTGCAATGGGGGCACGGTGAGGCTGCAATGGGGGCACGTTGAGGCTGCACTGGGGGCACTTACTAGGCACACAGTTAACCCTTTTATTGTCCCAGATGTTAACCCCTTTCCAGCCAGCGTCATTAGTACAGTGACAGTGCATATCATTAGCACTGATCACTGTATTGGTGTCACTGGTGATGTCAGCAACAATTCCCACTCAGTGTCAGTTAGTGTCAGATTGCCCTCTGCACTGTCACAGTCCTGCCATAAGTCGTTGATTACCGCCATTACTAGTATAAAAAAAAGATTTCAGTATTATACTGTCATTTGTAGACCCCCATAACTTTCATGCAAACCAGTTATTATACACTTATTGAGATTTGTGGCCTAAATTTATAAGGAAATTAGATTTTTTTACATTTTTTTTATTGGATATGTTTTGTAGCAGAAAGTAAAAAATATATATATATATATATTTTTTTGCGGTCTTTTTTCGTTTATAAAATAAAAAAACCCAGGAGGTGATCAAATACCACCAAAAGAACGATCGATTTCTGTGAACAAAAATTTAAAAACTGTACTTTGTGTACAGTCAGCTGCCAGTTGAAGTAGCGCAGTGCTGCATAGCAAAAAAAAATAAAAAAATGGCCTGGTCATGAAGGGGGGTAAATCTTACGAAGGGGAAAGGGGTTAAAACAAGATTAAACCCAAAAGCAAACATTTATTACATGTCAGCTTACCAATTCTAAGATGTGATGGCTGCATTCGTTTTCTTCTGTGGTTTCTGCATAGGGCAAATAAGCTCCTGTGCCTCTTCTCGGGTCCCTCGTCGGCGCTCCTGACCCCTCCCTTCTGCCGAGTGCCCCCACATTGAGCAGCTTGCTTTTGGGGCACCCAAGCTGAGCCGCAGCTCCCTGTGTGTCCATTCAGACACAGAGCCGCGGTTTGGCCCAACCCCCTCTCTCTTTCTCTCTCCTCATTGGCTCACTGACTTTGATTGACAGCAGTGGGAGCCAATGTAGCCATGCTGCTGTCTCAGCCAATGAGGAGGGAGAGTTCCGGGCAGCTGAGGCTCTCCTGCAACATCACTGGATCGAGAGGGGGCTCAGGTAAGTATTAGACAAAAATTTGTTCGTTTTTGTTTCATTTGTTTGTTTTTTTTTGCTTTTTCGGGTCATTCGTTATGATCGAAATTTGAAAATTTGTACGTTTGAAAATTCGTAAAATTTGTAGATTCGAAAAAAAGTAAATTCGTAAATATGAAAATTCATAAATTCTAAAATTCGTAGATTCGTAGATTCAAAAATCCGTAAATTCGTAAATTCGAAAATTCCTAAATGTGAAAATTCGTAAATTCAAAGATCCGAAAATTTGGAAATTCAAAAATTCCAAAATCTGAAATAATAACTAACTAATAATAACTTAACTATTACTAACTATTGAATTATAGGTATTGGACTTTCCTTTCAAATTCAGCTGTTAGTGAATGTAACGAATACGAATTTATCCGAAGTTACGAATTATCCGAAATAACGAATGCTGCATCTTAACAAATGGAACGGAACAAATTAATAATAAATAATAGTAATAATGATAAGTTTGTATTATTTAGTATTATTCATTTGTTCCGTTCCATTTGTTTAGATACGGCATTCATTATTTCGGATAATTCATAACTTCAGATAAATTCGTATTCGTTACATTCACTAACAGCTGAATTTGAAAGGAAATTCCAATACCTATAATTCAATAGTTAGTAATAGTTAAGTTATTATTAGTTAGTTATTATTTCAGATTTTGGAATTTTCGAATTTACAAATTTTTTAATATTCTAATTTACGAATTATTTCAGATTTTCGAATTTTCGGATTTTTGTTCTTTGAATTCTCGTTCCTATTTTCAGATTTTCACATTTCCGGATTTTAGAATTTCTGAATTTACGAATTTAGGAATTTGGAAAAATTTGTTAAACGGGTTTTCGTTAATTTGAATATTTCAGAATTAGCGAATTTGTCGAAATTCATAAAAAACGAATTTGGAACGAAGCGAATTGCACATCTAGTAAGTATTTGGGGGGGTCTGAGGGGGAGGAGCTGCACACAGAAGGTTTTTATCTTAATGCATAGAAAGCACCTTCTGACTTTAAGAACGCATGGTTTGGCGAGATTTTAGTGCGATCCAGAATTGCAGTCGGAATCGCACGATTCTGCCCGCATTTCCGCTGAGATAATGTGCGAATCGGAGAGCCTCCCCCTTAAATCCGGGTCCTCAGAGAGCCCCCCACTTACATTAGGGTCCCCAGAGAGCCCCCCCACTTACATCAGGGTCCCCAGAGAGCCCCCCACTTACATTAGGGTCCCCAGAGAGCCCCCCACTTACATCAGGGTCCCCAGAGAGCCCCCCACTTACATTAGGGTCCCCAGAAAGCCCCCCCACTTACATCAGGGTCCCCAGAGAGCCCCCCACTTACATCAGGGACCTCAGAGAGCCCCCCACTTACATCAGGGACCTCAGAGAGCCCCCCACTTACATCAGGGACCCCAGAGATTCTCCCCTTCCCTTGGGGACCCCTGCAGAGACTCGGGGCTACGGGCCCCAGATTCGGGTCAGGGACCCCAGAGAGCCCCCCACTTACATCAGGGACCCCAGAGAGCCCCCAACTTACATCAGGGTCCCCAGAGAGCCCCCCACTTACATCAGGGTCCCCAGAGAGCCCCCCGCTTACATTAGGGTCCCCAGAGAGCCCCCCACTTACATTAGGGTCCCCAGAGAGCCCCCCACTTACATCAGGGTCCCCAGAGAGCCCCCCACTTACATCAGGGTCCCCAGAGAGCCCCCCGCTTACATTAGGGTCCCCAGAGAGCCCCCCACTTACATTAGGGTCCCCAGAGAGCCCCCCACTTACATCAGGGTCCCCAGAGAGCCCCCCACTTACATCAGGGACCCCAGAGAGCCCCCCACTTACATCAGGGTCCCCAGAGAGCCCCCCACTTACATTAGGGTCCCCAGAGAGCCCCCCACTTACATCAGGGACCCCAGAGAGCCCCCCACTTACATCAGGGACCCCAGAGAGCCCCCCACTTACATCAGGGACCTCAGAGAGCCCCCCACTTACATCAGGGACCCCAGAGATCCTCCCCTCCCCTTGGGGACCCCTGCAGAGACTCAGGGCTACGGGCCCCAGATTCGGGGCTATAGCCCCAAAAGCCACCCCCTAGCGATGCCACTGTTAGTGACCATGTCCATCCCTTTATGACTACAGTGTCCTCATCTTCTGATGGCTCCTTCCAGCAGGATAATGTCACCATGTCACAAAGCTCCAATCATCTCATCACTGGACAATGAGGTCCCTGTACTACAATGGCCTCCACACTCACCACATCTCATCCAATAGAACACCTCTGGGATGTGGAGGAACGGGAGATTCCCATCATGGATGGGCAGCCGACAAATCTGCAGCAAATGTGTGATGTTATCATGTCACTATGGAGCAAAATCTCTGAGGAACGTTTCCAACACCTTGTAGAATCTATGCCATGAAAAATTAAGGCAAAAGGGGGTCCAACCCGCTACTAGCAAAGTGTACCTAATAAAGTGGCCGGTGAGTGGATATAAATATATATATAAACCTCTTATAATTAAACCGCGGTGATAAAAACGATGTGATTTTTTTCCGATCGCCCTATATATAGCGCCGGCTCCCAGGGAAGTGATATTGTTGGGAGGATTGTGGGTATAAAAAGGTTTCAGAGCTTATAAATCATGTATGAAAAGCAATCTGTCTGCACTGAGAACTGACTAACCATGCATGACAGGCGCGTTAACCCCTTCCCCTCCCCCTGTGCTGAGCGTCAGCAAAACTTCCCAGTCAACGCGGTGAATGCAGAATGTTTATTTGGTGGAGAGAAGAACCGACCCGGAGATTAGAAGCAGAGGGGAGCAAATTCCTTTATATTAACCACTTCAATACCGGCCACTTTTACCCCCCTTCCTGCCCAGGCCAATTTTCAGCTTTCAGCGCTGTCACAATTTGAATGACAATTACGCAGTCATACAACACTGTACACATGTGAAATTTGTATAATTTTGTTCACACAGATAGAGCTTTCTTTTGGTGGTATTTAATCACCTCTGGGGTTTTTATTTTTTGCTAAAGAAACAAAGACCAACAATTTATTAAAAAAAAAAAAAAAAAACGAATATTTTTATAGTTATACAATTTTGCAAACAGGTCATTTTTCTCCTTCACTGATGAGGCTGAACTGATAGGTGGCAGTGGGCATAGGTGTGGGCAGCCCATTGCATTAGGGCGTGCATCACCCCAAAGGCCAAACACACATGTGTGCGTCTATCTATCTATCTATCTATCTATCTCTCTATCTATCTATCTATCTCTATCTATCTATCAATCTATCTCTATCTATCTATCTATCTATCTATCTATCTATCTATCTATCTATCTATCTATCTATCTATCTATATCTATCTATCTATCTATCTATCTATCTATCTATCTATCTATCTATCTATCTATCTCTATCTATCTATCTATCTAT
>JBBGZY010002548.1:27500-172500 GCA_037952925.1 Lithobates clamitans | reverse complement strand
TTTTTTTCCTGGTGTGTCTATGGGCGCGCACAGCCCAGCTCAGGAGCAAGCCCGCACATCGGCCCCCATAGCAAGAGGCTTCCCATTGTGGCACACTGAGAAGAGGAGAAGCCGAGAGCACCGGCGGGGGACCCCAGAAGAGGAGGTTCCAGGCTGCTCTGTGCCATACAATTGCACAGAGCAGGTAAGGATCACATGTTCATTATACTAATGAAAAAAATACCTTTTACAATTACTTGAAGGCAAAAAAAAATGTTATTATTAAAATAATTAACAGGTTTATACTCAGGGCTTTTTTCTCCTCCTTCACCCCTTGTCTCCTCCCCCACCCACCTCCGAGCATCTGCCTTTGGTTCCACCCACTACCCACCTCCCAGTACCGCCCCTTTTAGAGAATACAGAACCAAGTATCATTTGTGGTGCTGAATAATTTGTATGGAATTAACAAGAAACAAGAAAAGCAGGAAAATCGATCCCCTGCACCCAGCAACAATAGACCCCCCCCCAGCAACAATAGACCCCACACAATAATAAACTCCACCCCCACCAACAATAGACCCCCCCAGCAACAATAGAATCCACCCCAGCAACAACAGATCCCCTGCAGCAACAATAGATCTCACACAACAATAGACCCCCCACCCAGCAACAATGGCCCACCCACAACAAAATACCAAACCCAGCAACAAAAGATCCACCCCAGCAACAACAGACTCCCCCCACCCCCCCCACCCCCCCTAGCAACAACGGCTCTCCCAGCAGCCAGCAACAATAGACCTCTCCCTCAGCAGTAGATCCTTACCTGCAACAATAGACCCCCCCAGCAACAATAGACTCCACCCCACCAACAATATATTCCCTGCAGGAACAATAGATCTCACACAACAATATACCCCCCACCCAGCAACAAAAGATCCACCCCAGCAACATTAGACCCCCCATAGTAGCAACAACAGCTCTCCCAGCAGCCAGCATCAGTAGATCTCTACCAGCAACATAAGACCCCCCAGCAACAATAGACCTCTACCTCAAAAGTAGATCCCTACCAGCAACATAAGAGCCCCCAGCAACAATATACCTCTCAGCAACAAAAGATCTCGCACAACAATAGACCCCCCACCCAGCAACAGTGGCCCACCCACAACAAAATACCACACCCAGCAACAAAAGATCCACCCCAGCAACATTAGACCCCCCCATAGTAGCAACAACGGCTCCCCCAGCAGCCAGCGTCAGTAGACCTCTACCTCAACAGTAGATCCCTACAGCAACATAAGATCCCCCCAGCAACAATAGACCTCTACCTCAACAGTAGATCCCTACCAGCAACATAAGACCCCCCCCGCAACAATAGACCTATACCTCAACAGTAGATCCCCACAAGCAACATAAGACCCCCCCAGCAACAATAGACCTCTATCTCAACAGTAGATCCCTACCAGCAACATAAGAGCCCCCAGCAACAATAGACCTCCCAGCAACAAAAGATCTCACACAACAATAGACCCCCCCACCTAGCAACAATGGCCCACCCACAACAAAATACCACACCCAGCAACAAAAGATCCACCCCAGCAACAATAGACCATTCCCTCAACAGTAGATCCCTACCAGCAACATAAGACCCCCCCCAGCAACAATAGCTCCACCAATATCAACAATAGACCCTCACACAATAACAGATCCCCACCAGTGACAATAGATCCCCCAGCAGCCAGCATCAGGAGACCCTCCAGCACAACCCACACCCCTTGTTATTATATACATTTAGTGCTGTAGGTGCCGGAACTGCATTCCTCCGCTATAAAAAAGACCTGTTTATTCTCACCTGCTCCGCGCAGTTGTATTGCACAGAGCAGCCCCCAACCTCCTCCTCTGGGATCCCCCGCCGGGGATCTTGGCTCCTGGAGCCAATAATCAAAGATGAGACCCGCATAAGCACAGGGAGAACATGCAAGCATCATGCAGATAGTGTCCAGGCCAGGATTTGGATCCAGGATCCGGTGCTGCAAAGCAGAAGTCCTAACCACTAAGCGCTTGTGGCAGGAGCCTGTACATGGCATTCATTTTCCCAGGAGTGAGACGTGTATAACAAAATGATTACTACAAACCTCCCAACTTTCTGAGATGGGAACGAGGGACATCTATTAACAAAAGTATGCAGGCATAGGACACACCCCCTTAAAGGAAAATTGTACAAAAAAAAAGATTCATTAAACCCACAGGATCTTTTTTATTGACTATTCCTTTATTCCTTTTGAATTTACAAATGCAGCAAATTAGAAATTGGATGAAAGGTTTAGCACCGGGAAACACTTTTTGAAAGATAAAAAGTGCATTTTATATAGAACTCTATAGATCAGATCACTGGCAAATGAGGAAGAAAGAGGGACAGAGGGACTTTGTTCCAAATCCGGGACAGTCCCTTAAAATCCGGGACAGTCCCTTGAAATCTGGGACAGTCCCTTGAAATCCGGGACAGTCCCTTGAAATCCGGGACAGTTGGGAACTATGCAACTAACACCCCAACTATAAAGGTCCTAAAGGTCCGTTCAATATGTCTGCATTGTAGTAACCCTAAAACCGTATTAAAACCCAAACTAATAATGCCATATAGTGCAGCTTAACAATCCTTATAAGTGGTGGCTGCATTAGTTTTCTTTTTTTTTTTAGGCCTTTTCTGTTTGTTTTCACCTAGTGATGTACCCAGTTCCACACCTCCTGTATTAGAGCGGCCCCCACTCTGGAGGAAGGAGCACAGGGGGGCACCTTTGGACAGCAGCATTGTCAGCCTGGGGGGAGGGGAGTGTTAGATGGTTAAAGTGGTTGTAGAGGCTGAAGGTTGCAGTCTATTAGACATGTGCAATTCGTTTAGCTCCAATCTAGTTTTTGGACAAAATTTGTTCGCTCGGAAGCATGCGAATGAACGAAAGACTCTTTTGACAAATTCACATGAAAACAAATTTTCGGAAAAAAACGAAAATCCAAAGATTCAAAATCGGAAAGAACGAAAATCCGAAAACAAAAACGAAAATTTGAAAATCCGAAATAACGAAAAACAATTCAACCTGTGAGTTTAACTAATCGATTACATTCTGATCATTTTGTTTTTCGTATTTTCTATTATAATTAACTTAATAACTATTATTATAGTTTTTTATTATTATTATTAATATTATTATTATTTATTAATAATAAATAATAATAAAAAAACTATAATAAACTATTGAATTATAGGTATTGAAATTTCCTTTCAACTTTGCCTTACTGTTAGTGAATGGAACGAATATGCATGCATCCGAATGTACGCATTATCCGAAATAACGAATACTGCATCTAAACGAATGGAATGTAACGACTACAAACGCATTCCGAAGTTACGATTGATCCGAAGTAACGAATACTGATAATAACAAATGATCTGATAAACAAAAAAACAAAACAAATGAAACTAAAACGAAAAAAAAAAAAAAATTCAGTTGTGCACATGTCTAAATTCTATGCATGAAGGTAAAAAAACCTCTCGATTCAGCGATGGGCACTGGACTCCCTCTCCTTATTGGCTGAGACAGCAGCGGGAGCCATTGTCTGTCAATCACAGCCAGTGAGCCAATGAGGAGAGAGCAGGAGGTGGGCCGAGCCACGGCTCTATGTGTCTTATGGACTAGCACGGTATCAGTGCTAATATAATACTATGCATTTGCATGAGTATTGGTACTCATGCAAATGCACTGATACCTGAAACCGATACTTTCAGGCTCAGTTCTTTCAGCTGTCAGCGGGATTCTCCCACTGACAACTGAAATATAAAAAAAAAAGCCAATTATCAGTTGTTATGAGGAGTGGGGCCGCTGATCCTTAACAACCGTTGACTCATTCAGCTGTCAGTGGGGTTCACCTGTTGACAGCTGAAGTTTTAAAGATGTCGGGCAATTGGATTTGTCAAAAAAAAAAAAAAAAAGCAGCCCAGCAATGTTTATCAACAACATTGCTCAGTCTGAAACACTACAATAAAAAGAAACACTGGGGGTCATTTACTATAGCGCTAATTACCACAAATTAGTGCTAATCGCGCTAATTATTGCTAAAAACTGTGTTCACTATAGCGCTGGTAAAAAAAAAAATACTCCCAAAATCGAATTTACTATAGTTCCCTGAAACCAAATAGCACCCAAACCCTGAAGCCTCGTACACACGACTGGATTGTTGGCCAACAAAACCGTGGACTTTTGTCCGAAGGGCGTTGGGCCCAAACCTGTCTTGCATACACACGGTCATACAATTGTTGGCCAACAAAATACGAACGTAGCGACGTACTACGTTGTTTTTCAGCTCTTTAGCGCCACCCTTTGGGCTCCTTCTGCTAATTTCATGTTATTAGAAGTTTGGTGAGTGTTGATTCGCGCTTTTCAGTTTGCGTTTTTCATTTAGTGCTTTTCAGTTCGTTTCTGAATGGCCGTTCGTCAACCTGACATGTTGCAGAATCGGAGGAGATAACGTGTTATTTATTATTGGCCTTGGAGTTATTGCTTTGACATTATTTTTTTGGTTGAATAATGATGATTTGATTTGGTTTATTTTCTATATTTTTGGATGCATAGAATGCACTTTTTGGTTAAGTTCTATTGGCAGATATCATGTCTAATTTTATTTGTTTTCTTTTTTAATGCACAATAAAAAAAATGTGTAGAATAGAATATGTAGAGACATAATCACACATAGGTTGGACTTGATGGACTTGTGTCTTTTTTCAACCTCACCTACTATGTAACTATATAAATAATACTTGGCTATGTGTTTTACTTCAAATGACATTTTGGGAGTAGGTAACTACATTTAATAAAATACAATGTAAAATTAACAAGGGACATCAACATAGTTGTATCTTTGATCTTAAAACCTACGGGATAATGGTGTTGTGGTAACTTGCACAAATAAAAAACAAAACAAAAAAAAAAAAGCATAATAATATTATTCTTGATATCACTAGAAAAAAAAAGCCTTTGAAAATTCGTTTGCAATAAACTCCATCAGTATCACCAGCAAAGCAGCTTCATTATTATCCCATTAAAGAAGAAGAGAATTGTGCGCTGCATTTCCAGATTTCATAATTTGCCGCGTCACGAATGTTAATCCTCCATTCCAATCGCTAGTTTACAAGACCGATCGCTTCTGGCCCGTCCTTGCTTCCGAGCATGCGTGTTTGTACTTTGGACTTTTGTCTAATGGACTTGTGTACACACGCTTGGAAAATCCGACAACAGACATTTGTCCGCGGAAAATTTTTAAAGCCTGCCATCCAACATTTGTCTGCGGAAAATCCGACAACAATTATCTGATGGAGCGTACACACAGTTGGATTTTCCGCCAACAGCCTGTCATCGAACACTTCCCATCGGAAGTCCAATTGTGTGTACGCTCCTTCCGACAATTGTTGTCGGATTTTCCGCGGACAAATGTTGCTGCTAAAACCTGATGTAGTGCACATGGAAAAAATGTTCAGAGCATGATATAATTGCCTAAATGGTACTGAAATTTGTGGTATATTGTTTAACCACTTCAGCCCCGGAAGATTTGGCTGCTCAATGACCAGGCCATTTTTTTGCGATTCGGCACTGCGTTGCTTTAACTGACAATTGCGCGGTCGTGCGACGTTGTATCCAAACAAAGTTGATGTCCTTCTTTTCCCACAAATAGAGCTTTCTTTTGGTGGTATTTGATCACCTCTGCGGTTTTTATTTTTTGCGCTATAAACAAAAGAAGAGCGCCAATTTGGAAAAAAACCCAATATCTTTTACGTTTTGCTATAATAATTTTGCAACAATTTTGAAAAAAAAAACCAAACAGTGGGGGCGATTTACGAAGACGAATGCGCTGCGCTGGTTCACACCTTAATTGGTGCGCCAGAAAAGTCATTAACCAAAACTTGCGAACCGGTGCACTTTGAAGCTGCAACTGGCGCTAGGGTAACTGCGGTTTTCTCATTGATAATAACGCACGCCCAATACAATTGGTTAATTTCATCTCATTGGATGTGTCTTGTTAGGCAATTAGTAGGTGTTCTCAGTTAATTAACCCTTTTGATGCTATACTCATTCCTATCACTTCTAATATATCTTTGAAATGGTTTTTTTTTCTATTTTTACCAAAATCTTTCAATACATTACAAAGAACAAAGAGTTTCTAAACCCAATAAATTACTCTTTTCTGATCTCGAGCTTTAACCACTTCCATACCGGACTTATTCTGGCACTCCTCTCCTACATATAAAAATCATCATTTTTTTGCTTCAAAATTCTTCAGAACCCCCAAACATTATATATATATATATTTTTTTAGCAGACACCCTAGGGAATAAAATGGCGGTCGTTGCAACTTTTTATCTCGCACAGTATTTGCGCAACAATTTTTCAAACGCGTTTTTTTGGGAAAAGAAACAATTTCATGATTTAAAAAATAACAAAACAGTAAAGTTAGCCCATTTTTTTTTGTATAACGTGAATGATGATGTTACGCCATGTAAATAGGTACCCAACATGTCACGCTTTAAAATTGCGCACACTCGTGGAATGACGCCAAACTTCGGTACTTAAAAATCTCCATAGGCGACATTTTATATTTTTCTACACGTTACATGTTTAGAGTTATTTAGGAGGTCTAATGCTAGAACTGTTGCTCGCGCTCTAATGCATGCGGCGATACCTCACATGTGTGGTTTGAACAGCGTTTACATATGTGGGTAGGACTTATGTGTGCGCTCGGTTCTGAGTGTGAACTATCGGGGACAGGGGTGTTTTAAAATTTTTTTTTTTTATTTTACTTTATTTTTGTTACGTTTACACTTTTTTTAAATCACTTTTATTCCTATTACAAGGAATGTAAACATCCCTTGTAATAGGAATCGTTCGTGACAGGTCCTCTTTATGGAGAGTTGCGGGGTCAGTAAGACCCCACATCTGTCCTCCAGACTGGAAAGCATGGGATCAGAAAAAAAATCCATGATCTCACGCTTACCGCTTACCAACCTCGCTTTGTTTACATCCGCAGCCCGGACGTGTTGTCATAACGTCGCGCCCGGCCCTCCGACGGTCATAGAGATGACTGGTGGTCATCTGGTCACCGGAAATCTCTATGGTCGTCATCCGGCAGCGGCCAATTCTTTCTCTGGGTCCCGATTGGGTCCCCAATGGCACGGGAGAGCCTGGAGAAGCACCGGATGGCGGTGGGAGGGGGAGGGGATGTCTCCTCCTGTCACCTGTAAGAATGATCAAGCGGCGGAACTGCCGCTATGATCTTTCTTATGGTGCACAGAATCACCGGCTGCAAACAGGGATATCTGAATGATGCCTGAAGATGCACCCATCATTCAGATATTCCCAAATGAAAGTCAAGGACATCATATGACGTCCTTGGGCAAGCGGCTATGAAACGCGTTGAGTGTTCATCCATGGATGCCAAAGACAAGCCTACTCGGATAACTTTATCATATCATGCATTCATTTCTTCTATGTTGATTGCGTATGAATTATTTGTTTATATCTGATGACGTATCAATTACTGTGTTCATGTCTGTCATTAATTATGTTCCCTAGTCAATCATTCGTTATTAAATGGGTTTTTATTATTATGAATTGTTCTTTTATGATTACATTTCTGTATGCTTTATCGTTATTGGCTTTATTATTATAATACAATTATGTTGTCTTTTAGGGAACTTTGACATCCAATTTATTTCATCCATACGTCATTATACAGCCTAGTTAAGCTGCAGCTGGGAAATCTGCTGCATGAAAACTGTTTGGGGGGGAGGGGAGTGTAAAATTGGATTGAGCATGCATCTGCAAAACAAAATTAACAAAAACCACATAAAACATAAACATCTTCTACAAATTTTATTGGTCAACAAAACAGGACTTGGAAAAGAGCGAGGAAAAGAGCGAGGAAAGCAAAAAACACATGTATGTTAATTTGAGACACTAACAGAATATGGTTTTGAGGTCTGACCATTTTGCAGAGGAAATGAACAGGAGTTAAAAGGACTGCGCCCACAAACGGACAGACTCTTAACGATGTAAACATTTTAGTCACAAGATCTTGAGGGAGATTTTGCAAAATAATGTAGCAAAGACAATTAAATCAAAGTGAAACTAACAACCCTACAAACATTGACAACATCAAAAATATTTCAGTGAAAAATATCCCCCCCTCCAAAAAAAAAAGAAACAAAAGTAAAAAATACTTGCTCTAAAACACATCTGTTTTGCAAAGACATAACATACATAGCAAGGTAAAGCATTACATAACATAGGTTTGTGTGCTAATGAGCCAATTGAAAACACATGCACAGTCCATGAAACACACAAACTGCAAGTTCACCCAATGTAGAGACAGAACTTCAAAGTTGGGTACACTTGTTAAGGATGTCCTTAAATTACTAACCAAAAAAACACACTCTCTGAGCATGCCCATGCTGTTCACACACAAAAAGCACAAAAAAACAAAAACAAAAACAAAACAAAGTCCCTGAGCATGCCCAGAACAACCCAAATGCAGCTAGCACAAAATTAAGCACATCATTCAGCATTCTACAAAATTACAGATGGGACAAACACCCCCTGGTCCAGGGGGGCAAACAAAGAGCCTAACATGGGCAAAAGTTATACAACAAATACCATTGCAGTCTATGGGAACTGACTTGTTCATTTTGCTAGTCCCCTACTCGGCTGGCTTTTTTTCTAGTTATTGGCCTTAAAATGGGTATAGGAGCCCAAGTCCCACACTGAGGGACATATATCAATGTCTCCAATTTTGACAACTCCAAAAACGAAACAAGGAGAAGTGCCTTTAAAAATGCAAAATTGCTTAAAAGCTAGTAACTTGGGGGGGGGGGGCTTACTCTGCCTGTAAAGTGGTGCCTCTGTAGCATGTATCCAAAATGCTGCTTCAAAGATGTACAGCTTTAAAGAAAACTTACAAATCTACATTGCAGCTGCAAGATTTTAACCCAAAGCAAAAAATAGCCTGCCCCCGCCCCAATACATACAAGGTCATTTGGGTCTGTTAAGGCTTAAAATGAGAACCCCCTACGTGAAAAATACCACCCCAAACTAAAAAAATATTGTGCCCCTCCCAAACACTAACAAACCCTTAGCCAAGCACACAGCAAGCCAGCCCATGAAAGGGGGGTGGATGCTTGGGGGCAGGAGGGGCTCGGGCACCCCAAAAGTCAACCACCTTGTTCCCATATTCAGGGGGACAAGGGCCTCTTCCACACAACACAAGGCTTGGGTTGTGGGGGCGCTGCAGACAGGGGGCTTTACGGAATGTGGAAAACCCCTTTAAACTAGTGGGTACAAGGTGCTTTGTGGTTGGTATTGGGCTGAGCCCAACATGCCCCAAAGGCAGCCAGCTATGTTGAGTGGATGTGGCCTTGTATGGTTCAGGAGGGGGTTGGGCGATCGCTCTTCTCGCCCCTTTCCTAGCTGGCCCTGTTGTTTGCTCTGAAGAAAGATGTGGTTTGGATTGGTGAAGGCAGCTCACAGCCTTTGGAGATTGG
The DNA here is from genome assembly GCA_037952925.1 of Lithobates clamitans. Taxonomy (NCBI): domain Eukaryota; kingdom Metazoa; phylum Chordata; class Amphibia; order Anura; family Ranidae; genus Lithobates; species Lithobates clamitans. The sequence continues at coordinate 162,944 of JBBGZY010002548.1, read as the reverse complement.
AGAATGGAGTGTGGAGTTCCCCTTTAGCCACTTGGCGTCCGCGCTATAGCCGAATGACAGCCAAAGCGGGGACCTGAATTTTGCATTTTTGCATTTTGCACGCTCCAGCGCCCGCCCTGCACTGAGACTCGGGTGATCACAGATCCGAGTAAGGGGTCGACCCCGGCCCCTTACCACGTGATCAGCTGTCAGCCAATGACAGCTGATCACATGATGTAAACAAAAGCTTGATAATCGGTAAAAAAGCTGATCACCGGCCTATGTGCAAGGGACATCGGTCCCGAAGAGGAAGAGGCAACAATGCCTCATATGTGCCCACCAGTACCTCCTGCCAGTGCCACCTGTCATTGCCACCTGCCAGTGCCCACAGTGCCCACCAGTGCACCTATCAATGCCTGTGAGTGCCACCTATCAATGCCCACAAGTGCCACCTATCAATGCCCACAAGTGGTGCCAATCAGTGCCACCTAGCAGTGCTGCCTATCAGTGCCGATCAGTGCCCATAATTGCCACCCATCAGTGCCCATAATTGCCACCTTTCAGTGCCCATCACTGCCACCTATCAGTGCTCATCAGTGTTGCCTCATCAGCATACATCAATGAAGGAGAAAAATTACCTGTTTGCAAAATTTTATAACAAAATATAAAAATATATTTAAAATATTTTTAAAAATTCGGTCTTTTAAAATTTTTTTTAACAAAAAATAAAAACCGCAGAGGTGATCAAATACCACCAAAAAAAAGCTCTATTTGTGGGGGGAAAATTATAAAAATTTCATTTGAGCGATCTCTGTGAGTCGGGTCGCGGGTCGCCTCACGATCGCCTCACGGAGAGGACGAACGGGGAGATGCCGTTGTAAACAGCATCTCCCCGTTCTGCCTAGTGACAAGTGTCACTGATCTCTGCTCCCTGTCATCGGAGCAGAGATCAGTGATGTCACACACACAGCCCATCCCCCTGACAGCTAGGACATACTTAACCCCTCCCCCTAGTGGTTAACCCCTTCACTGCCAGTGTCATTTATACAGGAATCAGTGCATTTTTAAAGCACTGATTGCTGTATAAATGACAATGGTCCCAAAAATTTGTCAAAAATGTCCGACATGTCCGCCATAATGTCGCAGTCACAATAAAAATCACTGATCGCCGCCATTACTAGTAAAAAAAAAATTATTAATAAAAATGCCATAAAACTATCCCCTATTTTGTAAACGCTATAACTTTTGCGCAAACAAATCAATAAACGCTTATTGTGATTTTTTTTTTACCAAAAATATGTAGAAGAATACGATCGGCCTAAACTGAGGAAAAAAAATGTTTTTTTATATATTTTCGGGGGATAATTGTTATATCAAAATGTAAAAAATAATGCGTTTTTTTTTCAAAATTGACGCTCTTATTTTGTTTATGGCGCAAAAAGTAAAAATCACAGAGATGATCAAATACCACCAAAAGAAAGCTCTATTTGTGGGGAAAAAAAGACAACAATTTTGTTTTCGGAGCCACGTCGCACGACCACACAATTGTCAGTTAAAGCGACACAGTGCCAAATCGCAAAAAAACGCTCCGGTCAGGAAGGGGGTAAATCCTTCCGGGGCTGAAGTGGTTAAAGGGGGAAGGTAAAATTCCCTTTTAGGAGGAGCTAGAGGAGCGAGAGTCTTTTTACATAATTTTAACAAGGTGCATGTCACATGTTGGCAACGTAACACGCTAACATGACCTGTGTGCAAATCTCCTTAACCTCTTGCTTACAGGGCACTTAAACCCCCCCTCCTGCCCAGACCAATTTTCAGCTTTCAGCGCTCTCACACTTTGAATGACAATTGCGCGGTCATACAACACTGTACACATATGAGATTTTTATCATTTTTTCACACAAACGGAGCTTTCTTTTGGTGGTATTTAATCACCACTTGGGTTTTTATTTTTTGCTAAACAAACAAAAAAAAGACAGAAATTTTTGAAAAAAAAAAAACACAGTGTGTTATAAAATTTTGCAAACGGGTAATTTTTCTCTTCTTAATTGATATTCGCTGATGAGGCTGCACTGATGGGCACTGATGGGCTGCACTGATAGGCACTGATGGGCACTGATGGGCTGCACTGATGGGCACAGATAAGGCGACACTGATGGGCACTGATAAGACGGCACTGATGGGCACTGATGGGCTGCACTGATAGGCACTGATGGGCACTGATGGGCTGCACTGATGGGCACTGATAAGACGGCACTGATGGGCACTGATAAGACGGCACTGATGGGCCCTGATGGGTGGCACTGATGAGTGGCACTCATGGGTGGCACTGATGGATGTCACTGATGGGCACTGATAGGTGGCACTGATGGGCACTGGTAGGTGGTATTGATAGGCAGCACTGGTAATGACGCAGTGATTGGTGATTTATAGGCAGCACTGTGGGCACTGATAGGCAGCACTGTGGGCACTGATAGGCGGCATTGTGGGCACTGATAGGTGACACTGTGGGCACTGATGGGTGGTACTGTGGGCACTGGTAGGTGACGCTGGTGGGCACTGGTAGGTGACACTGGTGACACTTCCACGATCTGGACTGTTGTCCCTCTCGCAGCCGCCGGTGATCGGCTTTTTCCTCCTCACGCTGGCTCTGTTTACATCACATGATCAGCTGTCATTGGCTGACAGCTGATCGCGCTCTGTTACTGGTGCATGATTTCGTAAATATGAAAATGTGCGTTGCGCCTCAACATGCGCATCTACTGATGGCACGTGGCTTTCGTAAATCACCCCCTATGGGAATGTTTGACCATTCTTCCAGAAGCGCATTTGTGAGGCCAGGCACTGATGTTGGATGAGAAGGCCTGGTTTGCAGTCTCTGCTCTAATTCAGCCAAAAGGTGTTCTATCGGGTTGAGGTCAGGACTCTGTGCAGGCCAGTCAAGTTCCTCCACCCCAAACTCGCTCATCCATGTCTTTATGGACCTTGCTTTGTGCACTGGTGTGCAGTCATGTTGGAACTAAGAGGCTCCCTTCACTGGAACTAAGAGGCCAAGCCCAACCCCTAAAAAACAACCCCACACCATAATCCCCCCTCCACCAAAATGATTTGGACAAGTGCACAAAGCAAGGTCCATAAAGACATTGATGAGTGAGTTTGGGGTGGAGGAACTTGACTGGCCTGCACAGAGCCCTGACCTCAACATAACAGAACACCTTGGGGATGAACTATAGCAGAGACTGTAAGCCAGGCCTTCTCGTCCAACATCAGTGCCTGACCTCACAAATGCACTTGGAAGAATGGTCAAACATTCCCATAGACACCCTCCTAAACCTTGTGGACAGCCTTCCCAGAAGAGTTGAAGCTGTTATAGCTGCAAAGGGTGTGTCAACTCAATCTTGAACCCTACGGACTAAGACTGGGACGCCACTGGTATGCTGCCATGCTGGCACCAGGAAAACAGAAAATTGAATACACACCTTTCCATAATTTTCCTTTCCTGGTGCCTACCCTTGGCAGCATACACCCTCCCTTTGATAATCCTTAATGTTCTGAGGTCTAGTTACAAGAATACCGGTGGAGGGGAACAACTCTTTTTTTTTATAAAGTTAAGTGGTCCTGTGGGTTGCTCGGGGACGGAGCAACCAATCATTGGTATGCTGCCATGGGTAGGCACCAGGAAATGAAAATTATGGAAAGGTGAGTATTTAATTTTCCGTTATGTGTTCCTGCTCATGAGGTGCAATCACTTTAGACATACATGAAGAGAGAGATTAAAAGATACTGGTGGGCGTGTACTTCTATTGGGCGTGTGTCAGTGTGCTAACAATACAACCTACCTTATATAAAAGGCTGCAGTAGGGGGGGTTTGTTTGGCCTGATAAGGTCAGGTTTTTTGCTGTGATTTGTGGGAGAGAAGGAATGATATTGTGCCTATTGACGAATGCCTCTCTAGGGCTGTTTGTTTGATGAAATTCTTGTGCATTTTTTCAATCAAAAGTGGGTTTATGTGGCCATGCTGTCAATGTTGTGTGTGTATTGTTCCTGTCTGACCATGCAAACATGGTTTGGGAGCATGTGCTGACCTTCTACTCTTTGATCTCATTGCTTAATCATGTACACAGAAATGCAGCTTCCAGCAGAACATACTCACCAATGTATGTATGTGTGTGGAATGTGGGCTGGTGGTGGGTGTTATATTTTGAATATGTTCCTTTTTTAATATTATGTTGGAATGCTTTGTAAGAATAATGACTTAAGCATGTTTCTATAATCTTGCAGATAAAAATGTGATGTGTTGCCCATTATACACTGAAAGTAAAGCTGTGTCAACTCTAAGGTTTAGACAAATTTTAGATTGTAAGCTCATATGAGCAGGGCCCTTAAAACCCAATTTCTAACTGTTTTGCTGAATGTAGCACCATATATCCTGTAGAAATTTTTTTGAAGCTAGTAAATGAATGTACATAATTTTGTTTCTGCTGGCAAAATAAAAGTACATTGAGCTTGTTTGTTGTGTTCTCTTCTCTCTTTTTCTCTTTTTTCTCTCTTTTTCTATTTTTTTCTCTCTCTCTTTTTTCTCTCTTTTTTTTCTTTTTTTTCTCTCTTTTTTTTCTCTCTTTTTTTCTCTCTCTTTTTTTTCTCTCTCTTGGTTTTGGGTAAGTGCAATATCTTTCTTTTATAGCTTATAATTTCTATATGTATTTGTGCACCAAAAAAACGAATCTCTTCAGCACACCTGCAAGTAAATGATAAAGGTGGAATGTATAAAAATCACAGGTGAAGAATTGCAGCTGGTGGATAGGCAGTATTGTATGTGTCAGCCCTGGTTCACATTGGTGCGATTTGACATGTCAAATCGGTGGCAAATGCACCGTTCTAATTGGTGCGGCGCCGCAATTTCCAAAAGTAGTTTATGTACTACTTTTTGGCGACTTCGGGGTGCGATTGTTATTGACATCAATATCTGCACAGATATCTCTGAAATTCCCCCCGCAGTCGGGACTGACATGCGGGAATGAAAACCAGCTTCTTCTTCCCCGCCTCGTCCTCCGGTCTTTCTCCTCTGCCGCTCCCGCCACCGACCTGCTGAACATGAAAACGAACCTCCTCTGACGCTGTGACCAGCCGATCTGTCCGCTTCCATAGCACACATATCATATAACTATGGGGCGTAGCTGCCAGATGACGTCAGCAGGAGACCCCGCCCCCTTGCCCCCTTGTGACATCACTGACCCATCATGCCCCAGGCAGTGAATTCACAAGGGGCGTGGTCTCGGAGTGACGCAGCATTGGAGCAGGTTCGTTTTTTGAATGTTCGGCGGAAGCAGCGGAGGAGAAAGACAGGAGGACGGACCGGGCAAGAAGAAGCCGGAGGAAAATGGAGAAGACTGGAGGAAGAAGCGGAGGAAGATGGAGGAAGAAGTGGGGGAAGAAGAAGCTAGAGGAAGAAGGAGAAAACCGAAGGAAGACCAGAGGAAGATGGAGGAAGAAGCGGGGGAAAGAAGAAGCCATCTTTAATAAAGGAATTGTCAAAAACCGGCTATTGTCTTTTGTCACATTTCACTGCTTTTTTTGGTGCATGTGTAGGGGTACAATGTACCCCATACCCATCCACAAAGGTGGGAGGGCCAGGATCTGGGGGCCCCCTTGTTAAAGGGGGCTTCCAGATTCTGATAAGCCCCCTGCCCGCAGACCCCCACAACCACCGGGCAAGGGTTGTGGGGATGAGGCCCTTCTCCCCATCAACATGGGGACAAGGTGCTTTGGGGGGGATCCCAAAGCACCCTCTCCATGTTGAGGGCATGTGGCCTGCTATGGTTCAGGGGGGGGGGCGCTCGCTCGTCCCATCCCTTTCCTGACCTGCCAGGCTGCTTGCTCAGATAAGGGTCTGGTATGGATTTTGGGGGGAACCTCTACACCATTTTTTTTTAAATTCTGGTGTGGAATTCCCCTTAATATCCACACCAGACTCGAAGAACCTGGTATGGTGGGGGGAACCTGCGCCGTTTTTTTCTTTGATTTTTACTCTATATTGCCAGGAACCGACAATTCATTACAGCCGTGAGCAATTTTGAATGAAATTTTTTCCTTTATAAATGTCATTTTGCTATGGTACTGTAATAAACACAGGAAAGGTGCGCTATTTTACAGGCATACTATAGACACCCCCAGGCACGATATTTAAAGGAATTTTTTATTTTTATTGTTTCACTTTAAGCATTATTAAAACCACTGCTCCTGAAAAAATGGCCATTTTAAAAAAAATTCCAATTGATACGTCCCCTGGGGCAGGACCCGGGTCCCCAAACACTTTTTATGGCAAAGAACTTGCATATAAGCCTTCAGTGAGAACTTTGGATTTCACAGGTTCGAGCTCCATTGACGTCTACTATTCCCGCATATGTGATCTGACAGGCATGTTTGCCGGCAATAGTGCTGCTTTCCATTTGCATTAGCGCCCAGTTTCTGAGAGTTGAAATCTTAATTGGGCGCTATTTTCTGGGACTGCAGGATCAATTTTCAGCGCTATAGTAAATGACCACCAGTGTTTCTTTTTGTATCTTTCTGTTTATTCATCTACGGATCAAAGGGATGAACTTCCATCTGCAGATGAAGTCAGTTTAAAGCAACCTGTCAAGTTAAAAAAACAAAACAAAAAAAAACGTGTGTTTTTTTATTAAATGTTCCTCTGTTTAACCCCTCATTAGCCCTTCGTTTACGCTAATTAGTCTTAATTAACTCCTTATTCTCCTCCGTTTGATTATTATTTTCCTGCTGATTTTTTTTTTGTTCACTTCTATTTTATAAAGTATCAATAATTAAACCTTTTTTTTTTTTGTTTGTTTGTTAATATTTTTACACCTATACACATATATTTACACGTTTCACATTGAAAAAAGTGCAAAATGTAAAAATAAATTTTTTATTTCATTTGGAAATACATCTTCATTGCTTTGTACCATTGCTGACAGTGTAAAGAGAACAGTTGCGGTAGGTATCGATAATTGGTATCGGCGAGTATTAAAAAAGAAAGTATCGGTACTCGTACTTGTAAAAAAAAAAAAAATAATGGTATCGGTACATTCCTATTATGGACGCACAAAGCAGGACTCGGGAGCGAGCACGCACCGGTGCCCCCATAGCAAGCGGCTTGCTATTGGGGGCATTGGTCAAGGGGGAGGAGCCAGGAGCGCAGTGGGGGGACACAAGAAGAGGGTAAGTGGGACATGTTTGTGTTTTGTTTTTTTAAAGTCGAACCTTTACTTCCACTTTAAATTCTCTAACAAATTAAAGCCAAACCCCAGCTCACATTTTATAACCAGCTACAGCACATAGTTTGTTTCCTTTTGGGATAAAGCTTTTACATGAATATAAATCTGATCACCTGTACAAGTCAATATTGTTCTATTAGGAGTGGGCTGAGAAGAGGCATTTGCCTTGGACCTTTGGACAGTAGGGGGCGCAGGAGCTGCAACCTATGCTGCCGAAACAGTTCACAGCTCATGGGGGGGGCGACTTTGTTTTTTTTTGGCTTTGGGTGCTAAAAAACATTGTCCTGGCACTTCATCGGACATCTGTACAACCGCCCCACACACAGATAACCAATTCTGTTGACCCAACCCAGAAATCCAACCTTTTTTTCCTACTCTTTGGTGACCTGAATTTTTTCACGTACAGATGATTATGATTTATACAAAAGGAGGCGCGAAAAAGCCTGGGGTTGATTTGTAAGCAGTTCTGCAATTCATGTTCAAAGTTTGCAAACTTTGCAGCGAACCCCTTTAAAATCTATGGGGGGGGATGGGCAAATCTTATTATTCAGTCCTGGCCATTGGCAGCGGTCTCCAAACTGCAGCCCATGGGCTGGATATGGCCCCTTGTTTGCCTTTATCAGGCCCTTGGGGCACTATTCCATCCACTGACACCAATGATGGGGCACTATTCCTCCCACTGACACCAATGATGGGGCACTATTCCTCCCACTGACACCAATGATGGGGCACTATTACTCCCACTGAAACCAATGACGGGGCACTATTCCTCCCACTGACACCAAAGATGGGGTACTATTCCTCCCACTGACACCAATGATGGGGCACCATTCCTCCCACTGACACCAAAGATGGGGCACCATTCCTCCCACTGACACCAAAGACGGGTCACTATTTCTTCTGCTGATACCAATGATGGGGCACTATTCCTCCCACTGACACCAAAGATGGGGTACTGTTCCATCCACTGACACCAATGATGGGGCACTATTCCTCCCACTGACACCAAAGATGGGGCACTATTCCTCCCACTGACACCAAAAATGGGGCACTATTCCTCCCACTAACACCAGTGATGGGGCACTATTTCTTCTGCTGATACCAATGATGGGGCACTATTCCTTCCACTGACACCAATGATGGGGCACTATTCCTCCACTAACACCATTGATGGGGCACTATTCCTCCCACTGACACCAAAAATGGGGCACTATTTCTCCCACTAACACCAGTGATGGGGCACTATTTCTTCTGCTGATACTAATAATGGGGCACCATTGCTCCCACTGACACCAATTATGGGCATGATTTCTTCCGCTGATACCAATGATGGGGCACTATTCCTCTCACTAACACCAATGATGGGGCACTATTCCTCCCACTGACACCAATAATGAGGCACTATTCCTCCCACTGACACCAATGATAGGACACTATTCCTCCCATTAACATCAATGATGGGGCACTATTCCTCCCACTGACACCAATTAGTGGACACTATTCCTCCCCTAAATACCAAAAACAGGGCATAATTTCTCCCGCCGATACCAACAATGGGGCACTATTCCTCCCACTAAAACCAGTGAGGAGGCACTGTATGCTTCCACTGATGCCAGGGCATTTTCTAATCCCACTGGCCACAGTCCGGCCCCCCTACAGCCTGAAGGACAGCTAGCTGGCCCTTTGTTTGGAAAGTTTTGAGACCCCTGCTCAAGAACAAGACATGGAGATCTGGGCACTGGCATGGGGTGGGGGCATGTATCAATGTAAAAAAAAAGGAAAAAAAGAATGAAAATAAAGAATCTAAATAAAAACATTTAAAACAAGAAATATAATATTTTAAATGAAAACAATAAAAATAAAACAACAATTAAACAACAATGTAAAAAAAAAAAATCTAAAAATAGAGATAAAATCTAAATGAAAAAGTAAAAAAAAAGAATTAAAAATCTAAATAAAGAACGAAAAAAAAGAATTTCTAAGTTAAAAAAAGAAAAAAAAATAATATTTAAAAAAAAATCTAAAAAACATAACAATAAAAAAATAATATAAAAAAAAATAAAATGCTATATCTTTCGATATAGAATTGTCAGCACTCCCTAAAGCACACACCACATACACTACAATCTGACTGTACAATCTCCTTACAGATATGTTATGGTCTAACCATATGAACATTACACAGTCAACTTAATATTTACCAAAACTACTGTATGTATACCAAATCTATCCAATCAATTTGTATCCAATCTGGTACTACATAGTTGTTGGTAGATCTAAAGGAGATTGTACAATCGGACTGTAACATATGCGGTGAGCTCTAGCTAAATCAACAATTATGTAGACTAAGGGCATAGGGCATGCCTGATTGGATACAGATTGATAAGATAGTATAGATAGGTCCCCATATTACATAATTGTGGTAAATCTTAAGTTAATTGTATGGAGAATGTATGTAATATAATAATATAATATAATGTATTGTAATATGTATGATGAGCTCAATAGCTCCAACACACACTGACAATATGGCTGCCGTGAGCCCCGATTTATAGGTGGCTGTCCATTTTTTCTGATTATTAGTTCTTGTTACTAAGCTGACCTGGTAAAAGGCTATGCTGTTCATTATAGGTAGGGGATAAGCTTGGGTTCAGTCTGAGCCCATTTTGAACCTTGAAGTAAGCTGTCAGTGCCAGTCCAATCGGCTGTGATGGGGCATTCCCTCCCTGCAGCGCATGTACACAAAGGAGCGGGAATACTCGTGACATCCTTGACCTAATATGTCCACCTGGCCATGTCATTGATCTACTTTGGCCATGTAGCCATAATGTCATTTGACCTAGTGTAACCATGTGGACATAATGTCATTGACCTAACATGGCCATGTGGTCCTAATGCCATTGACCTAATGTAACCAGGTGGTCATAATGTCATGGACCTTATATGACCACATGGCCATAATGTCAGTGACCTAATATGGCCTTATGGTCTTAGGCTGGGTTCACACCAGTGCGAATTGGATGCGGGTGTTCCCCACATCCAATTTGCATGACAGGAGACTGTGACCGGCTCTCTATGGAGCTGGTTCACATATCTCCGTGGCGGCTGCGGAGTGGCTTGCACAGAAGTCCTGTGCGTTTTTGGCTCCGTTTCAGGGCCGAATTTAGGCAAAAATTCATCCCTGATTCGTCCCTGAAACGGCGAACAAAGACGCACTGGACCCCTGCTGCGAGCCACATCTGGCAGCAGTGTGAACCCAGCCTTAATGCCATTGACCTAATATGGCCATGGGGTCTTAATGTCATTGACCTAGCAGTGCCACGTGGTAACAATGTCATTGACCTAATATGGCCATGTGGTCTTAATGTCATGGACCTAATATGACCATGTGGCAATAATGCCATTGACCTAATATGGCCATGTGGCCATAATATCATTGATCTAACATGGCTATGTGGTCATAATGTCAGTGACCTAATATGGCCATGTGACCATAATGCCATTAATCTAATATGGTCTTGTGGTCTTAATGTCATTGACCTAGCAGTGCCATGTGGTCATAATGTCATTGATCTAATATGGCCAGTTGGCCATTATATCACTGATCTAACATGGCTATGTGGTCTTAATGTCATTGACCTAGCAGTGCCACGTGATCATAATGTCATTGATCTAATATGGCCAGTTGGCCATTATATTACTGATCTATCATGGCTATGTGGTCCTAATGTCATTGATCTGATATGGCCATGTGGCCATATTAGGTCAACAATGTCATGATCCCATTCCTGCCACATTTGTGTACTGGCAGGTGTAGGGTGGGGAATGTCCTGGTCACAGCAGGTTGAGCGGGCCCTGACAGCTTAACTCCGGCTTTGGCTGAACATGAGTTCGGACCGAACCCAAACTCATCCTGATGACGAACCTGAAAACTTTTTAGCCCAAAGTTCACAATCCACAAACTTCCCACATCCATGAACCTATGGTAGCATCAGTCCTGAACCTCATCCCTATTCATAAATCTCCCAATTCTCTGTAGACCAGACGATTCTAAAAAGCCTATCAAAAAATATACAATGCACAAACCAAACAACGAGACACAGACTCTTACCTTTGTTGGTGGTGTATAGGACCAGCAATGCCACCATGGCGCAGGTCATCAGAACTAGCAGCACGGAAAGTCCGATCTCCACGATGCTCCAAGACTTTTTCACCGTCTTGTTCGATTTTTCCACAATGTCCATCTGACTTTCCGATTTCCCCATTATGGTCACTCTTTGGAAAAAAAAAAAAAAAAGAAGAAGAAGCAAAGTCGGTTTTACGAGGTCATGGTAGCGGTTTTAGTTGACGCCTAGCGATAGTAAGAGCAGCTGATGTTCAGGATGAAGAGAGAGAGAGAGAGAGAGAGAGAGAGATGAGAATGGGAGGCAGAGACGGAACAAGATGACAGGAGACAAGAAAATTGCAAAGGCAAAACGCAGATTGTGACACATCCAACAACCTGACAACATAACCATCAGACACGAGAGAGAAGGAGATAAAAACAGAATTAGGAAGGGAAACACCGAGCAAGAATGACATTAATGACATTAATCGCCTCTAGAGCAGAACTGGATTAAACACATCCTTGAAATGAAGATAGAGGAGAACATTTTACACATTAAAAAAAAAAAAAATTACATATATTTTTCCATCTGGTTGTCCACCGTTTTGGGGGCTTCATTTTCCATCTCCTCCAAGTCTCTAAAGTAATTGCAATTTCGGAAAGACGACTTATTCTCGCCGGACGCAGCGCCTCGGATGGGGATGGGGGGGGGGGATTTAACACTATAGGAAGCGGAGATTCTGCTTTTGGCAAATTGTATCCATCCGAAGAGATCACCCTCCTTCCCAAGACCTCATTGATCCTGGAGAAGCTATCGATCCCCCGCCAATCAGCCAACGATCCGTCTTTTTTTTTTTTTCAGGGGGGGGGGGAGTCGTTTCAGAGCCGTATGTAAATCCTCTGGCAGGCTCGATCCATGCCGGGAGGCTTCCGACAGATCTGAATCGCTTCTACTGTCAAAAAAAAATAAATAATCAGACAGCCCCTCATGCACGGCGATAGGAATCAAACTGCCTTTTGTGGCTTGGCCGCTGCAGAGTTTCTATAGCAAAAGCTCTCTCCCTTCTTCACCTCTGCTAACTCCTTGGAAAAACTTGGGAGCTGGAATGAGCTGTTCGGAGCGTGGAGTAACTAGAATATCCAGAGGGGGGTGGAGAATAAGATTTAAAAACAGGGAGAGAAAAAAAAAAAGAGGAAGAATAAGGAGGGAGCTCGGGGGGGGGGGGGGGGGGAGCAGACACAAATTGCAAGGTTAATAAATTAAAAAAAAAATAAAATAGGCAAAAAAAAAAAAATGATAAATGAATACTATTCATTTTTTTTTCTTTTTTTTTTTTTTTTTTAATCGTTAGTTTTATAAAATTTTCAAGTGACTATGTGTTGGGTCATGGTAGGCTTTTTAACCACTTGACCTCTGAAAGATTTACCACCCCCCCCTTCCCGACCAGGCCATTTTGTGCGATAGTTTAACTGACAGTTGTGCGGCCGTGCAACGCTGTACCCAAATAAAACTGATTTCACACAAATAGAGCTTTCTTTTGGTGATATTTTATCCCCTCTGCGGTTTTTATTTTTTGCGCTATCAACAAATAAAAGAGCGACAATTTTGAAAAAAATATATATGTTTTTCGCTTTCTGCTATAAAACATACCCAATAGAAAAAAAAATGTAAAAAAATCGGGGGGAGCAGACAAAAATTGCAAGGTTACTAGTATTAATTGTTTTTTTTTTTTTTAAAGTTTGCTTTATAACATTTTCAAGTGACTATGTATTGGGTCATAGCAGGGTATTTAAACACTTGATCTCCAGAAGATTTGACCCCCCCCTTCTTCATGACCAGGCCATTTTTTTGCGATACGACACTGCATTACTTTAACTGACAATTGCGCGGTCGTGCGACGCTGTACCCAAATAAAATAGATTTCCCACAAATAGAGCTTTCTTTTGGTGATTTTTGATCCCCTCTGCGTTTTTTATTTTTTGCGCTATAAACAAAAAAAGAGCGACAATTTAGAAGAAAAAAAAAAAAGTTACTTTCTGCTATAAAACATAAAAAAAAAAAAAATGTAAACAAATCAGGGGGAGCAGACACAAATTGCAAGGTTACTAGTATTATTTTATTTATTTTTTTTTTGCTTTTTTATTTTTTTTTAAACGTTTGTTTTATAACATTTTCAAGTGACTATGTATTGGGTCATGGTAGGCTATTTAACCACTTGACCTCCAGAAGATTTACCCCCTCCCCGACCAGGCCATTTTGTGCGATAATTTAACTGAGAATTGCATGGTCGTGCAACGCTGTACCCAAATAAAATTGAATTCACACAAATAGAGCTTTATTTTGATGATATTTGATCCCCATCTGCAGTTTTTATTTTATAAAAAGACAGAGAATTTTTGTGCAAAAATTACAGCGGCTACAAACTATGGGATATTTTTTTTTTTGTAAATTTCTTCTTATTAATATTTTGCATATAACAAAAAACACAAAAAGAGAGTAGACAAAACCATGCCATGAAGGGCAGGAGTCACAGGGAAAAACATATAAAAATAGAGAATCATCAAATTCCCCCTCTTCCCCCCCCCATCGAGGTGCACCACCCTGTTGACCAATCCGCCATCACGGATGACATGAAATGACAATTTGCTACAATGTAAAGTAGTGAGTGTACAGCTTGTATAACAGTGTAAATTTGCTGTCCCCTCAAAATAACTCAACACACAGCTATTAATGTCTAAACTGCTGGCAACAAAAGTGAGTACACCCCTAAGTGAAAATGTCCAAATTGGGCCCAAAGTGTCAATATTTTGTGTGGCCACCATTATTTTCCAGCACTTCCTTAACCCTCCTGGGCATGGAGTTCACCGGAGCTTCACAAGTTGCCACTGGAGTCCTCTTCCACTCCTCCATGACGACATCACAGAGCTGGTGGATGTTAGAGACCTTGCGCTCCTCCACCTTCCGTTTGAAGATGCCCCACAGATTCTCAATAGGGTTTAGGTCTGGAGACATGCTTGGCCAGTCCATCACCTTTACCCTCAGCTTCTTTAGCAAGGCAGTGGTCATCTTGGAGGTGTGTTTGGGGTCATTATCATGTTGGAAGGGAGAGGATCATGCTCTGCTTCAGTATGTCACAGTACATGTTGGCATTCATGGTTCCCTCAATGAACTGTAGCTCCCCAGTGCCGGCAGCACTCATGCAGCCCCAGACCATGACACTCCCACCACCATGCTTGACTGTAGACAAGACACACTTGTCTTTGTACTCCTCACCTGGTTGCCCCCACACACGCTTGACACCATCTGAACCAAATAAGCTTATCTTGGTCTCATCAGACCACAGGACATGGTTCCAGTAATCCATGTCCTTAGTCTGCTTGTCTTCAGCAAACTGTTTTGCGGGTTTTCTTGTGCATCATCTTTAGAAGAGGCTTCCTTCTGGGACAACAGTCATGCAGATAAATTTGATGCAGTGTGCGGCGTAGCTCGTCACTACTCAGGAACCACTTACAGCTCGATGTAAAAAAACACCCAAATCCCCTTAATGTCACCTTTCCCATTGACTGATGCATTTTACCAAATTTTGCCAAAATTTTGGGGGAAATGCAAACTGTTAATCCTGCTCGTCTTTATGGATCAGTAACGGCCCTTCCTCAAGTCAATGCTTTTGGCAAAGGTTTCTTTGAGCAAATTTAATTCTTGTTCTCCTTGTTTGCACCAACAAGTTTGTAACCGATGCACGGGGTAAAATTTGGATGAGTTGGGCAATCTGTTTATCAACTTTATATCACATCACAAATGTCGCCTCTTGTTAACTGAGAAAAGTCATCGTATGATGGGAAAACAGCAGTATTTATGGACCATTCATGTTGAAATGTCCAATCATGAAAATATCTACATCACATATCAACCTGGTGTTCACCCTCATGTACAGGGTGGTGGATGGCACTACAGAAATCAATTAAAAATATGTTACCAGAACACCTCAACCTTCTGCAATTAACCAATCTTTTTTTGGCAAATGTTCAGCATGTCATACAAAAAGCGCAACATCTTGAAACCACCAGAGACTCCTTCATCAGGCGAAGTGACATTAATGATAATGATCAATGATAATGTCACTTACTTTGCCCGCTAACATGTTGGCAATTCAGCACAAAGGTACAGCTGCCACTCTACCCAATGGAAGCTATGGCAAAACATCTTGCTGGTTCAAAATAGGGTGGGCTCGGGGCGCAGAGAGTGCGCCCTGATCCCAGCCAATTGTGTGACCATAGCGAATTAATTTTCGCTATTTTCACACTACAGTTACTCCCCACCAATCAGGAGGCAGGTCAGTGAGACCTGTTTCCCGATTGTCCAAAGCGCCAGGCGATCCTATTGGATGCCTAGCGCTGTGGAAGAGGAGACACGCTGGAGATGGACACGCCGCTGCCCAGGAGTACACAGGTGGAGAGGAGAACACAGTAGGAGAGGAGAGGAGGACACGACAGCCCGCCACATTGTAAGTGCCGGACCTCCAGGGGGGGCTGGGTGCTGGCTGGCAGTGCCACAAAACCCGTGGCTGCCCATGGTGCGGGGGGGGGTAGTACTGGTTGTTTGCCGCCCCCCCCCCCCCAGAAGAAAAGCCCACCACCTGCCATTGATCAGTTCCGTCACTTGGGAATTTTTGAATTGATAAGAATAGCTAGAGCAGTCATTCTCAACCAGGGTTCTGTGTAACGTTTGCATTCCTAGATGTTGCTAGGGGTTCCCTGAACTGTGGTTGATTGACGTCCCCTTTGAGGATGTCTGCATGGTTCCAGGGCCAAAACCATTTGTCCCAATCAGACATGACAGTGATGATCTTCAGTGGCATTCTGACCACCAAAGTAAGGGGCATTTTTTCCCACTGACCCCTGACCCCCTGGTTTTAGCAGGGGTTCCCCGAGACCTCAAAATTGTTTCAACGATTCATCTAGGGTAAAAAGGTTGAGAAAGGCTGCACTAATGTGACATTTGCTTTTGGTCTAGGTGTTTGCTGCCACGGGGCTGTTGGATTTGGGCATAGACACTTTGGCACAAGGTAAGTATGCTGGCAGTGGGCTGGCTCTTGGGAGGAATTACGAAAATATCAAAAAGGCCTTGAAGGGTGATGTGATTCCGGAGGAGTGGGTGTTCCTAGGCAGACAAAATTTGCATTCAGACCACTTTAGATAACACCCACCTGGGATGCTAAGCTTCCATGAATGAACAAACTGAAATCCAATGAATGAAAGTGGTGGGCCAAGGGCACTCTATCTGGGAAGGAAAGCACTAGACGTCCTCCAGCCAGAAAATGAGGTGGGCTCTATCTGACTTTCTGCGGCTTCTAAAATACATTGTGAGAAACTCATGTAGCTCTCACCCACTGAGCTGCTGGAAACAGACAGATTCTCCCTAAGTAGTACAGAGGCCACCATTCACACAACAATTTCCGTCTAGGGGATGTCCTTTTAGGATTTATTCCAGCAGAACTTTAACAGGAGGAAGGGGTTTGGGGTCACGGGATACTCCAAAATGTTCAGCAACAGCACAGGAGGAAAAACTTCTCCCTAGTCTCTCGATAGCAGCTTTTTGGAGGTAGCAGAGATGGTAGGAATGTCTGAGGCCCCACACGCTGTAGACCACAGGGAAATCTCTGGCCACTGATCCCTTCTGGCTCTTGCACTACAAATAGTGTCCTTCAGCAGGTATGCCTCCTTAGCAATTCTCCTAAGGCCCTCAGCCCAGCCAGCACTGAGGCCCAACTGTAGTCTCTTGTCTCAGTGATTCTTTCCTAGAGGCAGCAGCCCCAGTAGTACTGGAACCCTCTCTGACAAGGAAATAGCAATCCGTTCAGGTCTCCTGTCTATTTATCACCTCCCCAGCCATCTTCTGGACACCTCCTTCCAGCATACCTCCCAACATTTTGAGATGGGAACGATGGACACCTATTGGCAAACGTACGTCATTATAGGACTCACACCCTACCACACCCCCTTAAAGGAGAATTGTACAAACAAAAAAAAATATTAGTTAAGCCCAAGGGCTTTTTTTTTTTTTACCACTACTATTCTTTTTCATTGGCTGTTGAAATTCACAGATGCAGCAATTTAGTAACTTGATGAAAGGTTTAGCACTGGGAAACACTTTTTGAAAGATAAAAAGTGCATTTTATATCTGATATAGATCAGATCAACATGAGGGACAAATGAGGAGAAAAGAGGGACAGAGGGACTAGACAAATTTGTTAGTTTACGTTTCATTCGTTTTTTTTTTAGTTAGTTTTTCGGGTCATTCGTAATGATCGCAGTTCGTAAATTTGTAAATTTGACAATTCGAAAATCTGAAAATAAGAAAGAAAATCTGAAAATGCGAAAGAATAACTAACAAATAATAATGAACAATTAAATTATAGGTATTGGAATTTCCTTTCAAATTTGGCTGTTAGTGAACGTAACAAATACAAATTTATCCAAAGTTACGAATTTTCCGAAATAACGAATGCCGCATCTAAACAAATGGAATGGAACAAATGAATAATAAATAATAATAATAAAAAGTCTTTATTATTATTATTCATTTTTTATGTTCCATTCGTTAAGATACAGCATTCGTTATTTTGGATAATTTGTAACTTCGGATAAATTCGTATTCGTTACCTTCACTAACAGCCAAATTTGAAAGGAAATTCCAATACCTATAATTTAATAGTTAGTAATAGTTAAGTTATTATTAGTTAGTTATTATTTCAGATTTTCGAATTTTCAGATTTTTGAATTTCCAAACTTTCGAAATTAAGAATATTCAGAAACATTTGTTAAACGGGTTTTCGTTAATTCGGATATTTCTGAACTACCGAATTTGTCTAAGTTTCGTTGGAAAAACTAATTCGGAACGAAACAAATTGCACATGTCTAGGAGGGACTTTGTTCCAAATCAGGGACAGTTGTGACTTATGCCTTCCAGGGATTGGCCATGGGTATAATAAATATTCAGCTGGTCATTTGAATCTTCCGCCCTATGCTCTGGAAGCTTCATCCAGAGGCAGGGGAAGCAATCAAACTCTCAGCTCAGGAACCCTGAGCAGACCCAAATAATCAACAGCCACTTCATTAACTGCAGTGGAGCCAATAACTAAATTGACCTAACTGTTTTTAGGTTTATATATTTTTTGTAATTTCACACATGAGAGTTGCTGCTCTTTTTTGACTTATTTCAATTCATTTATTTAACTGTTTAAAGTTTTTTTCCCCCCTTACATAAATTGACCTAACTGCCTGATTGGGAGGATGCTACGCCCACAGTGTGCAGTGAAATCGGAGTAAGTAACTTCTGTACAAGAGAGGAGCTGTACAACTGTGCGAGAGTGAAGGGAAGGCTGGGGGTCAGATTTAAATAAACATAGAGGATCTCCAGGTAAGAAACTATGGGGGTTGATTTACTAAAACTGGGGAGTGCAAAATCTGGTGCAGCTTTGCATAGAAACCAATCGGCTTCCAGGTTTTATTGTCAAAGCTTCATTGAACAAACTGAAGGTAGAAGCTGATTGGCTGCCATGGACAGCTGAACCAAATTTTGCGCTCTCCAGTTTTAGTGAATCCACCCTTTTGAAACAGATTAGCCTATAGAAAACGGAATATAGGATGTCAAACATAATGAGAATTAGATGTATGGTTTACACATACCTCCCAACATTTTGAGATGGGAATGAGGGACACCTACTACCAAACATAGGACATGCCCCGCACCACACCCCCTTAAAGGAGAATTAACCAAAAAAAAAAAGGTTAATTAAATCCACAAGGGCTTTTTTTCTTTTTTTACCACTACTATTCCTTTATATTGGCTTTTAAAATGTACAAATGCAGCAATTTAGAATTTGGATGAAAGGTTTAGCGCTGGGAAACTTTTTTTTGAAAGATAAAAAGTGCATTTTGTATACAAATATATAGATCAGACCAAAATGAGGGACAAATGAGGAGGAAAAAGGGACAGAGGGACATTGCTCCAAATCAGGGACAGTCCCTCGAAATCAGGGACAGTTGGGAGCTATGGTTGACATACATAATTATTGCACCTTCAATGTTTGTAGACAAGATGCTCCATTTTGGCAGAATTGCTCAAAAAAAAAAGAAAAAAACAAAACAAAACAAAAAAAAAAAAAGAGCTTTTAGATCGCTTTTGTGAAATGGATCTGCCATTTGTATAACTTTAGTTATAAAAATATAAATGGGGTCAGAACTTTATGACCACCCTGTATGGGCTTGTTGTCATTTGTTGTGGGGGGGGGGGTTAGATAAAAATAGGCAGTTGAGCTGCGATTCTACCACTCCCCTTAAGCCACATAGGGAGCTGGATTGGTATATATACATGCCCTGGCTACATTATCCACTTGCTGACCACTGCATGCCGATATACGTCAGCATAATGGCAGCGGTGAGCAAATGGGCGTACCTGTACATCCCTTTTAATTGGCGGGGTTAGCAGGTGCGCGTGGGTGCCCGCCGCGTAAAGTGTGACCGTGCCCGCAGGTCCTGCGGACTCGATGTCTGCCGGTGTCCCGGTGATCGCGTCACGGAGCCGCAGAACGGGGAGATGCCTATGTAAACAAGGCAGTTCCGTGTTCTGCCAAGTGACAGGACAGAGATCACTGCTCCCTGTCATCGGGAGGAGTGATCCCCCCCACAGTGAGAATCACTCCTGAGGACACACTTATCCCTTTGAGCGCCCCCTAGTGTTTAACCCCCTTCCCCGCCAATTTCATTTACACAGTAATCAGTGCATTTTTATAGCACTGATCGCTTTATAAATGTGAATGGTCCCAAAATAGCCAATATAAAGGAATAGTAGTGGTAAAAAAAAAAAGCCCTTGTGGATTTAATTAACTTTTTTTTTTGTTAATTCTCCTTTAAGGGGGTGTGGCAGGGGGCGTGTCATATGGGGGTTAAATATGAAGCAGCAAGGAGGGTGTGGCTTAAAGCACATACGTGTCCTTGGGGCTCTGAGGTTGTGCGCTCAATGCTTGCTCCCAGCATAGTGACCGAGCTGTCACCAACAGATCCCAGTCTGTGGGATCGGGAGCATGCTGTGACAGCCAATCACAGTGATCACATGATCATGAAGCCACCTCCAGGAGGCAACACAGAAGGGACAGCTCTAGGCATTAAAACCTGTGTTACAATGGATTAACAATAAATTGGGCTGCCTTAATGCAAGTTAACGCATCGGTCATTACTGCTTGTATGTTACCGTCCTCAAAGGTGCGACATCATGGGTATATCAAAGGTAAATATTTGGTCACCATTTTTTTCTTCTCCAGTTTGATGAGCGTTTCGGGGAAATGATATGATGGGAACATCCTGCACCAAAAAAACAAACCAAGACCAATTTCAGAAGCTTAAACCCAACGCACGGCGAAAACCGAGCCAAGTTTCTGTCATGTAAAGCGATGCGAGTCCCCGTGATTGAGGCGTACGAAAGGCAGAGCAGTTACTTGGAACGTTTAAAGAAATTACAATCCCTCGCGGAAGGCCAGGATGTCATATATTATCCCATTAGATCGTTTTCCCCAGAAGGATCCCTGCCGGGAAACCAAAACAATGAGCTGTAATCTTATTGACCGCTCCGCTGACATAATCCAGGTAAGACAGAGCCGGAGGGGCCCTAAAGGGGGACTCCACTCAGGACAAGCTGCATCGGTCAATGGATGTTCTGGATAAGTGTGTTCACAAATAAATACTTCCAAAGCCTTGGTGCTGAAGGTTCGAAATCAGTCCCCGATGTATGTGTGCATTATAACGTGCATCTGGAAAGTATTCACAGCGCTTCACTTTTTTCCACATCTTGTTATGTTACAGCCCTTATTCCAAAATCGATTAAATTCATTATTTTCCACAAAATTCTACAAACAATACCCCATAATGATAACGTGAAAGAAGTTTGTTTGAAATCTTTGCAAATTTATTAAAAATAGAACAATCCCATGACCATAAGTATTCACAGCCTTTGCCATGACACTCACAATTGAGCTCAGGTGCCTCCTGTTTCCACTGATCATCCTTGAGATGTTTCTTCAACTTGATTGGAGTCCACCTGTGGTAAGCTCAGTTGATTGGACATGATTCGGAAAGGCACACACCTGTCTATATAAGGTCCCACAGGTAACAGTGTATGTCAGAGCACAAACTATGCCATGAATACCAAGGAATTGTCTGTAGACCTCCGAGACAGGATTGTATGGAGGCACAGATCTGGGGAAGGGTACAGAAAAATGTCTGCAGCATTGAAGGTCCAAATGAGCACAGTGGTCTCCATTATCCGTAAATGGAAGAAGTTTGGAACCACCAGGACCCAGCCTATACCGGACTGCCCGGCCAAACTGAGCAATCAGGGTAGAAGGGTGACCAAGAACCTGATGGTCACTCTGACAGAGCTCCAGCATTTCTCTGTGGAGAGAAAAGAACCTTCCATGAGGGAAAAACCATCTCTGCAGAACTCCACCAATCAGGCATGTATGGTAGAGGACGCCAGACAGAAGCCATTCCTCAGTAAAAGTCAAATGACACCCACCTGGAGTTTGCCAAGAGGCACCTGAAGGACTCTCAGACCATAAGAAACAAATTTCTCTGGTCTGATGAAACAAGGATTGAACTCTTGAGGAAACCAGGCACTGTTCATCACCTGGCCAATACCATCCCTACAGTGAAGCATGGTGGTGGCAGCATCATGCTGTGGGGATGTTTTTCAGCGACAAGAACTGGGAGACTAGTCAGGATTGAGGGAAAGATGAATGCAGCAATGTACAGAGACATCCTTCATGAAAACCTGCTCCAGAGCACTCTGGACCTCAGACTGGGGCGAAGGTTCATCTTCCAACAGGACAACAACCCTAAGCACACAGCCAAGATAACAAAGGAGTGGTTACGGGACAACTCTGTGAATGTCCTTGAGTGGTCCAGCCAGAGCCCAGACTTGAACCTGATGAACATCTCTGGAGAGATCTGAAAATGGCTGTGCACCGATGCTCCCCATCCAACCTGATGGAGCTTGAGAGGTCCTGCAAAAAAATGGGAGAAACTGCCCAAAAATAGGTGTGCCAAGCTTGTAGGGTCATACTCAAAAAGACTTGAGGCTGTAATTGGTGCCAAAGGAGCTTCACCAAAATATTGAGCAAAGGCTGTGAATACTTATGTACATGGGATTTTTTACTTTTTTTTATTTTTAATACATTTGCAAAGATTTCAAACAAACTTCTTTCATGTTGTTGATATGGGGTATTGTTTGTAGAATTTTAAGAAAAATAATGAATTTAATCCATTTTGGAATAAGGCTGTAACATAAAAAAATGTGGAAAAAGTGAAGCGATCGTGTGTACACAAGTCCGTCGCACAAAAGTTCACACATGCTCGGAATCAAGCAGAAGGCGCCGCACTGGCTATTGAACTTCCTTTTCTCGTTGTACGTCTTGTACGTCACCGCGTTCCCACGTTCGGAATTGTTGGCCAACATTTGTGTGACTGTGTGTATGCAAGAGAAGTTTGAGCCAACAACCTTCGAACAAAAATCCACGGTTTTGTTGTTGGAAAGTCCGATCGTGTGTACGCGGCATTAAAGTGGTTGTAAACCCTTATATGCACCCAGTGAAGTGACGGCCTCAAGTGAGAGACAGAGATGAAACAAATCCTCCTACATAAGTTGTACTTGTTTATCTGCAGTCTTCTCTTCTCTACAGTCGTTCAAACTGCAGAATTTATTAAGCTTGTCTGAGCTATCAGAAAGCAGTGGGCAAGGAGCTGAAATTACACACTGAAGAGTTTAATGAGGAGAGCTCTGAGAGCTGATTGGAAGGGAAGGGACACCCCCCCCCCCCTTCACACAGCACACAGGAACAGAGCTAAGGCTGTCAAACACAGGCTGTGTGCTGGAGCTCCCTCCCTAGTGTCAGGTAAACTTGTCAGAAGTGACTCATGCAGATAACAGAGGAAGGAGGCAGCAGGCAGAAATTACACTTAGTTCTCTGAATTGAGACAATTACACACTATAGAGGGATATGCTTTGCTCATATTTTTCTATGTCTGCGATTTACAACCACTTAAAGGGTTTGTTTAGATTTTCGCTTTAAGGGGGCTGTAAAATCAGGCAGTTGGGGACCCAATTGCCCTCATTATATTCCCCCCAGCCCAGCAAAGGCAGTGAGACAGGGGTGTACATATACCACAGCCATGGCAAAAATAATAGGTCCTATATTCAGAGGGCAGTATCACCACTGAACTAGACCTATTTAAGTGAATGGCACCCGTGCAATGCACACGGGGGTGGGGCATTTACAGGGTTAAAACAGGCTGCTTGTCAAACTCCTCTAAAAAGTGATCCACTGTGGAACGCTTTTCAGAGGTGCGGTAATAACAGTAGCACACCTAAGTGTCTTCTTATATATATATATATATACTATGTTGCCAAAAGTATTGTGACGTCTGCCTTTACACGCACATGAACTTTAATGGCATCCCAGTCTTAGTCCGTAGGGTTCAATATTGAGTTGGCCCACCCTTTGCAGCTATAACAGCTTCAACTCTTCTGGGAAGCCCATCAACAAGGTTTAGGAGTGTGTCTATGGGAATGTTTGACCATTCTTCCAGAAGAGCATTTGTGAGGTCAGCCACTGATGTTGGACAAAGTTGGGAGCATGAAATTGTCCAAAGTGTCTTGGTATGCTGACGCCTTAAGACTTCCCTTCACTGGAACTAATGCCGCGTACACACGAGCGGACTTTACGACAGACTTTACGACGGACTTTCTGAATGAACGGACTTGCCTACACACAATCCACCAAAGTCCATCGAATTCGTACGTGATGACGTACGACCGGACTAAAACAAGGAAGTTCATAGCCAGTAGCCAATAGCTGCCCTAGCGTGGCTTTTTGTCCGTCGAACTAGCATACAGACGAGCGGACTTTTCGACACTCGATTTCGACGGATAGATTTAAAACATGTTTCAAATCTAAGTCCGTCCAACTTTTGAGAAAACAAAGTCCGCTGGAGCCCACACACGGTCGAATTGTCCGACGAAACCCCGTCCGCCAGGCAAAGTCTGCCGTAAAGCCCGCTCGTGTGTACGCGGGAATAAGGGGCCAAGCCCAACCCCTGAAAAACAACCCCACACCATAATCCCCTCCACCAAACTTTACACTTGGCATAATGCAGTACCGTTCTCTTGGCAACCGCCAAACCAAGACTCGCCCATCGGATTGCCAGACAGAGAAGCGTGATTCGCCACTCCAAAGAACACGTCTCCACTGATCTAAAGTCCAGTGGCGGCGTGCTTTACACCGCTGTATCCGACATTTTGCATTGCACTTGGTGTCGGTGATTTTAAGGCTTGGAAGCAGCTGCTCGACCATGGAAACGCATTCCATGAAGCTCTCTACGCACTGTTGTTGTGCTAATTTGAAGGCCACGGAAGTTTGGAGGTCTGTAGCTATTTACTCTGCAGACAGTTGGTGACTTCTCCGCACTGTGAGCTTCAGCATGCACTGACCCCGCTCTATCATTTTACGTGGCCTACCACTTCATGGCTGAGTTGCTGTTGTTCCCAGTTGCTTCCACTTTGTTATAATACCACTAACAGTTGACCGTGGAATATCTAGTAGGATAGAAATTTGATGGATGGACTTATTGCACAGGTGACAACCGATCACAGTACTGCGCTTGAATTCACGGAGCTCCTAAGCCCCGGTTCACACTGAGGCAGCGCGACTTGCAGCGCGACTGCCTCAGGCGACCTGGACACGACAGGGGCGGCGACTTGCAAAACGACTTCTATATAGAAGTCTATGCAAGTCGCCCCCAAAGTAGTACAGGAAACTTTTTCTAAGTCGGAGTGACTTGCGTCGCTCCGATTAGAACGGTTCCATTGTACAGAACGGGACGCTACTTGTCAGGCGTCTAAGTCACCTGACAAGTCGTCCTAGTGTGAACCGACCCTGAGAGTGACCCATTCTTTCACAAATGTTGATAGAAGCCGTCTCCATGCCTAGGTGCTTCATTTTATACACCTGTGGCCATGGAGGTGATTGGAACACCTGAATCCAATGATTTGGACAGACATCCCAATACTTTTGGCAATATAGTGTATGTGTCAGCTGTCTTTTTTTAAAATAAGTACAATAAAAGCTATATTTTCTAGACATACGACGTAATGATGGGTAAGTATGGTACTTTTAAAGTTCTATTAACCCTCTTAGACAGTTGGCTTGGGAACTGGTGTCCCCATTGGAAGCTTTCCTCTCTATTCCTCTTGGATTTAATTTTTCCTACATTCCCATTGACATTGAGGATCAGGACAATTAGAGAGGGTGAATCTCCCTAACATGGACACAGACAGCAATAAAAACCTGACAGGGGTTCTAATCTAGCGGCGGCCGCTCCATTATGGGCGCAGAGGAGCATGGATTTCTATAAGCAGGGTGCCAGACCTGATTGGCCCAGAGGAGAATCATTCGTATTGGCCGGGAGCAGAAGCAGGGGGATAAGCCGCCGAAGTTGGACGTGTGGGGCTGGCTGAGTTGTCAGGACGTGGCACGGTAAGATTACTCTATATCAGGGGTCTCCAAACTACGGCCCTCCAGTTGTTCAGGAACTACAATTCCCATCATGCCTAGTCATGTCTGTGAATGTCAGAGTTTTACAATGCCTCATGGGATGTGTAGTTCTAAAACAGCTGGAGGGCCGTAGTTTGAGGATCCCTGCTCTATATGAACATATATCATGATCACATATGGGCCAAAAATATGTTCCAGACCACCATAAGGTCCCTTTTCCTCTCGAAGTGTCAGTATAGATATTTTGTTGAACGTATTTCGAGCGGCTTGTCAGGGCTATCCTGATTCCTGATCGGTGAGGAAGTGCAGGTGCACTTGTTTGTGTAATCTGATTATTGAGGTAAAAGAATGAACAGACTGTGTAAAATCGACCAGCTCAGCAGTTGGCAATTAACCTAATCAAACAAGATGTTCTGCAGCCTTCTGTTGGCAAAAAATATGATTAAAATTCTCATCTGAGCCATATAACAGGACATCATTTTCCTTTCCATGACTCACAGCATCCCCTAGTGGCATCAACAATTTATTAAAAACACTCAATAGCTGCCATTCTGAACCAAAGTTCTATGGGACCCTGGGATTCTTCCTGAGCAGCAATTCTCAACCAGGATACCACAAACCTTTAGGATTCCTCTAGAGTATCCATCCTCAACCAAGATTTCATGGAACTCTAGAATTCATTCAGGGCAGCCATTCCCAAACAGAATTCAAGGATTCCATGAAGCTGTAGGATTCTTCTAGAGCAGCCATCTTCAACCAGAATTCCACGAAACTCCCAGGATTTCTCAAGAGAAGCTAATCTTAAATAGGACTCTATGGAACCCTACGATTCCTTTAGAGCTGCCATCCTCAAGCAGTATTCCATGAAGCCATAGGATTCTTCTAGAGCCGCCATCTTCAACCAGGATTCCCTAGAACTCTGGGATTCCTTCAGAGCGGCCATTCTCAAGCAGGACTTCATGAAACCCTAGGGTTCCTACAGAGCTGCCACCCTCAAGCAGTATTCCATGGAATCCTAGGATTCTTTAACAGCAGCCATTCTCAACCAGGATTCCATAGAATCCTAGTGTAGCAAGGTCCCAGGCCTCCTTCGGTCTAATGAGAACTTCCAGGGCCAGAGATAGCTGACATCCTTCTGTATATGGTGGGTTGCATGGCACAGTGGGTGTAATGCAAGGTAGATTGATTGGGCGCCAGACACTTCTTGAATGCAAAAGAGATTTTATTTCTCTTAACAGAACTTCAGAGGGTTAGGGCCAGGACACTCTTAAGTAGTTGCAAGAATAATTGTCAGACTCCGAGACTTCAACAGGAGGACAGCCATGCAGGGAAAGGCATCCAGCAAGACACCACATCTGCACGTGTAGGAATGCTGTCTCCTATGGCAACAGTCTTTACAGTTCCTAACACAAAGTGTAACATTTCCTTCACTTTTACTACAATCCCTTCTTGTAGTTCTTCAGCCCACTGAGCTCCCAGTCTCTCACTAGACTAGATGATTCACTACCACTGAATCCCTTGAGATCCTCCAATCTTCATGGTGTTATCTTCCTCAAGCGTCACCCTCGCCTCTCTGCTGGGTCCCTAACTTGGCACTCAAGATACTTCTCAAGCTTCACTCCACTGGCCTGCTCGGTCCCTGGCTTGATACACAAGGCTGCTCTGCAAGCGTCACCTCCTCTGGCTGGGTCCCTGGCTTAATACCCACTGAAGTTTCCCGATTCTTCACCGTCCCCGGTTGGTGAGAATACTGCTCCGGTACTTGCGTCAGCTACTTACTGTGGTCCCTGGTAATAAGGTGGATGGTCCCTTACTGGTGACAGCTTCCCCTCTAACTCTGACCACGACAGGTTCTCTGGCCAGCAGAACCGTCACTTCTGGTTGGACTGCAAGCCGCAATCCCAACCCTGAGCTGCTCTCTTGCTTCTGGATAGGCCCTCAGACAGCCTAGCAGCCAGATGTGCCTGGGATAGGCCCAAACTCCGGCCTAGCAGCCAGGGAAATACAACACACGTCCATCCAGACAGCCATCCAGGTGGCACAGAACACTGATCACCTGACTCCACCCAAATATATAGGTTCTCCCAGCAGGCCAAGGGATTTAAGAAAACCCCTGCCCATTGGCTGGTATACCCCTTATACCCGGTTCCTCCCTCACAGCACGATCCAGCGTGACGTTGGCGGTACCTCGCTGGCTGGCCGGCTGGTCCTTGCAATCCCAGGTAATCACCTATTTCCCTTTCCATGCACCTTGGCACTATTATAATTGGTTTTTCTTCATTGGTATCATTCTCCAATCGGGGATCCTCACTCTCACTACACTTATGCACATTGGATTCTGGGGTGGGCTGTCCTCCTCCCTATCTCTCTCCATTTGCACCTCATTTCTTATCTATTGCTGTGCTGGTTGTTACTGGTGTCACAATCCAATTTTCGCTCCCTTTCACATCACATCCTTCACTTAGTGGTCCTCCCACATATTTCCCTATCTTTATTACCATTATAATTTTTATATACTTATACTATTTACAATAATTATATTTTACAGTCATATGGGGTCATCATTATCTATATCAATATGTTGGAGGAGGGACCCTCTTGTCACCTATTCTCCTACGTGAGTCCTGGGTTGCCCCGCCTTGCCGCCGCCTGGTCACTGCCTCAGCTCCCGGGGGGCTGTTACTATCACCCTTCTTATCCGCCTACCACCATGAACAATACCATAGATGTTCTATTCTAAGTGTACCACATATTTACAGGTAAGAGTGATAGGATCATAGTTACTGCTCCCTCTCTTCCTGGTGTAAATTAATTACTATTAATTACTACTTTATTACACCATATCTCAGGTACTCCCATTTAGCTGCTCCTGATGAGTGGACCAACTTCCACGAAACGCGTCGAGCATTTACAATACAGCATTCACCAATTGATGTCATGCCACAGCAATCATGCATCTATTATGAGCATTTTTTTGTTCAGGTCATCGAATTTATCTGATTATTATTTACTAGGTATACTCATGTTGGGGGTAATGTTGCTAGCATCAACATATATCATTTGTTACAATGTATGAGATATTACCATATGACTACCATGTGATACAAAATATGTCTTATTTACTTTATACTGTTTTTTATTGATTTTATGTGTCCATCATCTAATGCACTTTGCTCCCATGAAGTATCAATAAAATGATTTTTATTTCCAACTGATGACCTAGCTTGCCCTAGTGTTGTGTTTCATATAAAGTCCCAATACCCCGCCTCCCCCCCTTTTTCCCTTTTTTCTCATATACATAGGGATGGAGACCTGTGTACTGGATGGTCATGGTCTCACATAAAGTCCCACCAATTTTTCTCTTCAAATATACAGGGATGGAAACACACACTAGTTATTTTT
The DNA here is from genome assembly GCA_037952925.1 of Lithobates clamitans. Taxonomy (NCBI): domain Eukaryota; kingdom Metazoa; phylum Chordata; class Amphibia; order Anura; family Ranidae; genus Lithobates; species Lithobates clamitans. The sequence continues at coordinate 133,581 of JBBGZY010002548.1, read as the reverse complement.
ATCTACTTCATCATTGCTGTTGTCCTGCATCAAGTGCTTATATATTACTTGCTAGTTTGGGACACCCTTGTTATGTTTCTACTATTCCATCTGTCAATGTTAGGCTGGTTAGCCTCTGGAGGGTGGAGTCCATCCACTCCCGGGAGCTGCGACGCGCACCGTTGTTGTCCCCCTGTCCCCTGTATCACAGATACGGGATCGGGGGCCTCCCTCCGCTGCGCGTCGACGCCACGCCCCACACGCCAGCATCTCTGACGTCACATTGACGCCATGCGCTGACGTGCAGTTGCCCATCTGGCGTGCTAATTGACGGAGGCGGAGGTTCCCTATATAGGCGCTGGCCGCCTATGTGGGACTCCTTCCGGTTCCTCCCTCACAGCACGATCCAGCGTGACGTTGGCGGTACCTCGCTGGCTGGCCGGCTGGTCCTTGCAATCCCAGGTAATCACCTATTTCCCTTTCCATGCACCTTGGCACTATTATAATTGGTTTTTCTTCATTGGTATCATTCTCCAATCGGGGATCCTCACTCTCACTACACTTATGCACATTGGATTCTGGGGTGGGCTGTCCTCCTCCCTATCTCTCTCCATTTGCACCTCATTTCTTATCTATTCCTGTGCTGGTTGTTACTGGTGTCACAATCCAATTTTCGCTCCCTTTCACATCACATCCTTCACTTAGTGGTCCTCCCACATATTTCCCTATCTTTATTACCATTATAATTTTTATATACTTATACTATTTACAATAATTATATTTTACAGTCATATGGGGTCATCATTATCTATATCAATATGTTGGAGGAGGGACCCTCTTGTCACCTATTCTCCTACGTGAGTCCTGGGTTGCCCCGCCTTGCCGCCGCCTGGTCACTGCCTCAGCTCCCGGGGGGCTGTTACTATCACCCTTCTTATCCGCCTACCACCATGAACAATACCATAGATGTTCTATTCTAAGTGTACCACATATTTACAGGTAAGAGTGATAGGATCATAGTTACTGCTCCCTCTCTTCCTGGTGTAAATTAATTACTATTAATTACTACTTTATTACACCATATCTCAGGTACTCCCATTTAGCTGCTCCTGATGAGTGGACCAACTTCCACGAAACGCGTCGAGCATTTACAATACAGCATTCACCAATTGATGTCATGCCACAGCAATCATGCATCTATTATGAGCATTTTTTTGTTCAGGTCATCGAATTTATCTGATTATTATTTACTAGGTATACTCATGTTGGGGGTAATGTTGCTAGCATCAACATATATCATTTGTTACAATGTATGAGATATTACCATATGACTACCATGTGATACAAAATATGTCTTATTTACTTTATACTGTTTTTTATTGATTTTATGTGTCCATCATCTAATGCACTTTGCTCCCATGAAGTATCAATAAAATGATTTTTATTTCCAACTGATGACCTAGCTTGCCCTAGTGTTGTGTTTCATATAAAGTCCCAATACCCCGCCTCCCCCCCTTTTTCCCTTTTTTCTCATATACATAGGGATGGAGACCTGTGTACTGGATGGTCATGGTCTCACATAAAGTCCCACCAATTTTTCTCTTCAAATATACAGGGATGGAAACACACACTAGTTATTTTTATCTACTTCATCATTGCTGTTGTCCTGCATCAAGTGCTTATATATTACTTGCTAGTTTGGGACACCCTTGTTATGTTTCTACTATTCCATCTGTCAATGTTAGGCTGGTTAGCCTCTGGAGGGTGGAGTCCATCCACTCCCGGGAGCTGCGACGCGCACCGTTGTTGTCCCCCTGTCCCCTGTATCACAGATACGGGATCGGGGGCCTCCCTCCGCTGCGCGTCGACGCCACGCCCCACACGCCAGCATCTCTGACGTCACATTGACGCCATGCGCTGACGTGCAGTTGCCCATCTGGCGTGCTAATTGACGGAGGCGGAGGTTCCCTATATAGGCGCTGGCCGCCTATGTGGGACTCCTTCCGGTTCCTCCCTCACAGCACGATCCAGCGTGACGTTGGCGGTACCTCGCTGGCTGGCCGGCTGGTCCTTGCAATCCCAGGTAATCACCTATTTCCCTTTCCATGCACCTTGGCACTATTATAATTGGTTTTTCTTCATTGGTATCATTCTCCAATCGGGGATCCTCACTCTCACTACACTTATGCACATTGGATTCTGGGGTGGGCTGTCCTCCTCCCTATCTCTCTCCATTTGCACCTCATTTCTTATCTATTCCTGTGCTGGTTGTTACTGGTGTCACAATCCAATTTTCGCTCCCTTTCACATCACATCCTTCACTTAGTGGTCCTCCCACATATTTCCCTATCTTTATTACCATTATAATTTTTATATACTTATACTATTTACAATAATTATATTTTACAGTCATATGGGGTCATCATTATCTATATCAATATGTTGGAGGAGGGACCCTCTTGTCACCTATTCTCCTACGTGAGTCCTGGGTTGCCCCGCCTTGCCGCCGCCTGGTCACTGCCTCAGCTCCCGGGGGGCTGTTACTATCACCCTTCTTATCCGCCTACCACCATGAACAATACCATAGATGTTCTATTCTAAGTGTACCACATATTTACAGGTAAGAGTGATAGGATCATAGTTACTGCTCCCTCTCTTCCTGGTGTAAATTAATTACTATTAATTACTACTTTATTACACCATATCTCAGGTACTCCCATTTAGCTGCTCCTGATGAGTGGACCAACTTCCACGAAACGCGTCGAGCATTTACAATACAGCATTCACCAATTGATGTCATGCCACAGCAATCATGCATCTATTATGAGCATTTTTTTGTTCAGGTCATCGAATTTATCTGATTATTATTTACTAGGTATACTCATGTTGGGGGTAATGTTGCTAGCATCAACATATATCATTTGTTACAATGTATGAGATATTACCATATGACTACCATGTGATACAAAATATGTCTTATTTACTTTATACTGTTTTTTATTGATTTTATGTGTCCATCATCTAATGCACTTTGCTCCCATGAAGTATCAATAAAATGATTTTTATTTCCAACTGATGACCTAGCTTGCCCTAGTGTTGTGTTTCATATAAAGTCCCAATACCCCGCCTCCCCCCCTTTTTCCCTTTTTTCTCGAGAATACTGCTCCGGTACTTGCGTCAGCTACTTACTGTGGTCCCTGGTAATAAGGTGGATGGTCCCTTACTGGTGACAGCTTCCCCTCTAACTCTGACCACGACAGGTTCTCTGGCCAGCAGAACCGTCACTTCTGGTTGGACTGCAAGCCGCAATCCCAACCCTGAGCTGCTCTCTTGCTTCTGGATAGGCCCTCAGACAGCCTAGCAGCCAGATGTGCCTGGGATAGGCCCAAACTCCGGCCTAGCAGCCAGGGAAATACAACACACGTCCATCCAGACAGCCATCCAGGTGGCACAGAACACTGATCACCTGACTCCACCCAAATATATAGGTTCTCCCAGCAGGCCAAGGGATTTAAGAAAACCCCTGCCCATTGGCTGGTATACCCCTTATACCCATAATCTCACCTTGCATTGCCCTTCTCATATCTGATGCCACCAAGTACTTGGCCACCTAGCGGTAAAAGAGAGAAAAGCAGCAATTACAGACTAATGCCGCGTACACACAAGCGGACTTTACGGCAGACTTTGCTCGGCGGACTTTTCGACAGACTTTACGTCGGACTTTCTGAATGAACGAACTTGCCTACACACAATCCACCTGCCTAAACACCAGGGTACTACATCAGGATTCCTTCAGAGAAGCCATTCTCAAACAGGAGTCCATGAAACTTTAGGATTCCTCTAGAACAGGGATCTCCAAACTGCCCTCCAGCTGTTGCGGAACTACACATGCCATGAGGCATTGTAAATCACTGGCATTCACAGACACGACTTGGCATGATGGGAAATGTAGTTCCTAAACAACTATAGGGCCATAGTTTGGAGACCCTTGCTCTAGTCTAGAGCAAGCATCCCCAACCAAGATTCTATTGAACCTTAGGATTCCTCCGAAGAAGCCATTCTCAACCAGGATTCCACGAAACCCTATGGTTCTTCCAGAGCAGACATTCTCAAATAGTTTTCCATGAAACCCTAGGATTTCTCCAAGGCTGTGATTCTCAATTAGGATTCCATGGAATCCTAGGATTCCTCTAGAGAAGCCATTCCCAAGAAGGAATTCATGGATCTAGAGCTGACTCCTGATGACCACTGACCCCTGATTAATTGATTTTAGCAGGGGTTCCCCAAGACCTGGAAGTTTTTTCAACTGGGGTAAAAGAGTTAAGAAAGGAAGCTTTGGTTGATTGGTAGGAGTTCTTCGAACAATGGAAAATTGATTTCCCATCTATACTGACCAGTGCAAGACGGCAATTTTCCACCTACTACCAACGTAAGGGGATTACATCCACAATGACCACTAATACTGTATTAAGTATAATATTTTAGCTATGTCACATTATTTATTATTAAACTTTGTACAATTACTGGTCATGTTAATGTACCATGGGCTGAAGTCGTCACTACCTAAAATCGGTAGAATGCAAGGCAGTAGCTACAGCCATTGCAGCCCATGTGGGCACTATGTGGCCCTGGGGCAGCAAAGAGGCCAGTTTATGTCTGATAAGGGATTGTATAGTTGGTGGAGCAAAACCAGAACGTCTCCATTCCTACAGAGCATGGCTTTGAGAAGCCCTGCCTGCACCCAGTTTAGTACGTTGGGTTGCATTATAAACCACCTTCCACTGATCCATCACATTTTTGCTAGGGAGCTCTATAAGTTCTAGCTACCACCCTGGTAGAAATTCATGTTCTACTTGCTTGTGCATTAAACCAACAGCTGTACCTACTTCTATGCTTTGCGTTACTGCACTTACTGCTTTCCGAATTTCCCCTAACCCCTCTTTGTGCACAGTGATAGAGAACTAGGGTTAAAGTGGACCTAGTTTTAGTGTTAAGTGTATGTATTCTTAGTAACATGTAAGTGTCACCCCTCATTTATTTACTACCAATCACAGGGATCACAGTAGCTCCCCTCCCCCACCCCACTCCTTCCCTGACAGTGCCTTAATCTGCTTTTCTCTTTAGGAGGACAGCGCCATTTTTGTTCAGGAATCATAATGGGTCACCATCTACTTCCTGGACTGAGATGTCGGCCCATAGATGACATAACCCTGGTGTTTGTGCGGTTCTTGGCTGTGTTCACAAATGCCTGACACAGATCGGCCTCTGCTGCAGTGTCTGACTTGCTAAAAAGTTACAGTGTACAGTCTGAGAGATCACAGTGAGACAGGAGACTGCAGATGAGTGAAGACATTGTTCACTGGAGCTCAATTATGGCTTTTTTTATTATATAGCTACAGTTTTTTTGTATGTTGTGACATGACATGAATTTATTCTTGCAGTGAAGGATTCACTTCAATATATTCTAATACGGCTGTGTATAGATATAAAAGAAAAGGGGCTGCACTTTTCTTGCAGCAGAATGAGGGGTATGGTCAGGAATCGCAGAAGGTGTTGCAGAAGAAGGGGAGGGGTGGGGCAGATGCAGGGGGAGGGGCTATGAAAAAGGTCCACCTGTGGTTCTGTTTCTTTAAAGTAGTGGTTGTCAATTTTTTAGCTAAGAGGGGCCTCAAATGCAGCCCCTGACATCACCAAAGGGCCGCACATAATGTTCAATATAAGAAACGCCTCAGTGGACTGTCAGAGACTGCAGACCTAATAGAGGAAAAGAGGGTCAGAGAGTGAGGACAGGATACATTGTTGGCTGGGGATATGCTGCAGAAGATAATACTATACTGGGAAGATGTCAGTGGCAGCTGGTGGTTTTTTGTGGGGGGGGGGCGGCAAACAACTGAAACCCCCCCTCGCGACAACTCAAATCCCCCCGCTGTCTTCCAGTCGGTCCACCGACACGTACCCCATCTAGGCGACGGAGATCAAGTATCCATGGAGTGGCGGCAGGGATCGGGCATCCATGGAGCGGTGGCGGGGATCAGGCATCGGCGGGGACCGGGCGACTCTTCTCCTCCTCGCTTCCGCTGTGCTTCTCCTCCCCTCCTCCTGGCGTCCAATAGGATCGCCTGTCCTGTCAGCCAATTGAGTGACGGGTATCAGTCCCGTTTCCCGATTGGCCTGGGAGGAGGATCAGTATTGCAACAGCGAATATTCTCTCGCTGTTGCAACACACCTGGGTGGGCTCTGGGCGCATCCTCAGCATCCCAATCCCACTCTATTTTGAAGCCTATTAGAGCCTATGGCTCTATTCAGGTGCTTTAAAAAAAACCCTGGCTGTTGTTAATAATGCGCCCGGTGACCCAAAATGGGCCGGACGCATGAATAGGGGTCAGCCACGGCGGCCATGGATAGATTCATGGCAATGCATGAATCTATCCTCCTGGGAGGAGGATCAGTATTGCAACAGCCAATATTCATTCACTGTTGCAACACACCTGGGTGGGCTCTGGACGCATCCTCAGCGTCCCGATGCCACCCTATTTTGAAGCATATTAGAGCCTATGGCTCTAATCAGGTGCTTCAAACAAAAAAAAACCCCTGACTGCTGTTATTCATACGCCCGGTGACCCGAAATGGGCCGGACGCATGAATAGGGGGCAGCCACGACAGCCATGGATAGATTCATGGCAATGCATGGATCTATCCATTACTCAAATAGGGGGTGGTGAGGAGAGAGGGGATGTTACTGGGCGCCCCTAATGGTAGAGATCAATACAATTACCCTAATCAATGTTCTCAATACAGACTGCTGAGGTCTGAGGACCGCACATTTTATACCAGAGGGTCGCATGTTGGGCACTGGGGCTTTAAAGAGTTCATGTCTTCTCAGTAGCCTCAGTATGGACAGCTGCTTGGTTCCCATCACACTGATATTTCTAAACAAAGGATGTATTGAGGGTTTGACTTTTGTACAAGTATGCTGGGAATGTTGCTGGCACCATTGTGTGGTCAAACAGTAACATTATTACAATGTAAGCCCATTGTCTGTTCCCATTGTCTCCTCACCGCAGAATTCTGCCACATCAGAAGGCCCACAAGGCGATCAGTCTCTGTGCGGTGTGTCAGTGATCTGTTATTGGAACCATGTTATTCCAGCTCTGATGTTTTCAAATGAAAGTTCCAGCCTGGGATCTGGAGACCAGCTCATGTTAGAGGTGCATGGTGATGAACGTCTGTTGACACCAGAACAGCCATTAAAGGGGAAGTCTGGCTTGTGCCATGATAATCCCAGACAAAATTGCCAATACCACCACGTTGTAAAGTGTATGCTATGTAGCAGAGTGTCTTAAAAGGAGCCTGTAAAAGTCCTGTTCGGGGGTTTCCACATCTCCTAGGCTCCTCTTGTACACTTTTAGAGACATCTGATTCTATAATCAGTTTGAGTTTTGCACCTTTCCCTTTTGATAATTTGGGCTCACCTGGAACACAGAGTGAGTGCTCTTGAGCCTGGGGGAACAGAAAGCCATGTCTGTGAGAGCTGCAAAATTAATGAAAACTGGATATGTGGAGACTGACAAGCATTAGGCTTGCTCAGCCTGGTAGTGAGGATGTTGGTTTGTGTAGTTAGTGCCGGGACATGGCTAGGATTTTGTTTCGTTATTTCTTCCATGTTTTGTCACTTAAGGTACTGGCCTTTTTAAATAGCAGTTCCTTGCTAATAGTGCCCGCATCCTCCACCATATGTGATCTGGGGATAGGTAGTAGGTACAAAGCTCCCTGGGGTGAGATTACTTTCAGGCACAGTTACCAGTCCAGTGATATAGTGACAAACACTGCTGTGTTTATTGGTGCTATATACAAGTCTATTTACAGGTGCTGTACAGTGTTCCACAAAATAAACAAGGCCGCAAACTCCACAACACCCTAGCCATGTCCTACACAAACCAACGTCCTCACTAACAGGCTGAGCAAGCCTAATGCATGTCAGTCTCCATGTATGCAGTTTTACAGGTTTTTTACCAACCTTGCAGCTCTCACAGTCACGACTTGTCTGTTCCTAAAGCTCAAGAGCACCGACTCTGAGTTCCAGGTGAGCCTAAATTGCCAAAAAGGAAAGGTGCAAAACTCAAACTGGTTATAGAATCAGAGGTCCCCAAAAGTTTATGAGAGGAGCCTGGGAAATGTGTAGACCTCAAACAGGACTTTTCCAGGCTTCCTTTGAGACGCTCTGCTACAGCTATTAACGCTGAACTTCAGGCATACAGCTAAGACTGGGCTCACACTTTAAAGATGGTGTACATAGCATCTTCTTTTTTTTAATATAGTCAATTCTGACAAGTTCTCCAAATTAGATCATTTACACTATATAATACTCAGCAGCCGTTCAGTTTGAACTAGGAGCCTAAGCACTTAGAAGGAACTAGTGTTCCAAGCATTGAGGCTTACCCTCTATATCACCAATGGTGGGCAAGGTTCCCCCAACTCTAAGGAGTGACTGATCCTCACCATGGCATCTTACAAGGAGCTTCAGTTTTGCTGCATCACATCCCTTGGTTGAACTATCTGGAAATAGGTTTTTGGTTTTTAATTATGAGCTTACAAACATTGGAAGTACCCAGTAATCAAATGCGTAGTCAGAAAACAAGCAGAGGTCAGTTAAGGCTTACTACAGCCAAAAAGTCAAGATGGGTGGCAGACAAAGGAACAATAGGAACCAATGAACAAACCCAGATGGTAATCTGAGTGGAAGGATGCCAAAGCCTGCATGGATCAAGGGAAATCCAAGAACTGCCCTAGTACACTGAGCAGAATTGGCAGCTATTGCAGTGGGACATCACAAGCATGCTGGGACATTTCCCTGTTGCAGTGCTCTGTGTCAACCTGTAGATACCCTGTGTAGATGTTTAATGTAGTGAAAGCTACCGATCATGGAGGAGCAATTGAGAAAAAGATGATAGGATGACAGTGGATACCCTGTGTACATGTTTAATGTAGAGAAAGCCACCAGTCATAGAGGAGCAAATGAGAAAAAGATGATAGGACAACAGTGGGGCTAGCGGTTGTCTATGGAACTTGACTAGGAGCGATTGCCACTTTGTAAACCATAGAAATGCCTAAGAAAATTGTTTAGGTGATAGCTATAATTTTTTGCTAACTATAATATGTACAGTGTTGTTTTCTAGATTTTTCTAGGTTAAATGAATTATCTTGGTGCTATCTCTATTTATTGATCCCTTCAATGTCTTGGCCAAGTTCTGCATCAGCATTGGAATCTTAGAACTCCATAATGACTATCTTTAGCAAAAAGCCGAATCCTCCCACCTCACTTTCTAACTACAGTAATTCTTAACTCTATACGTTTTACTTCTTGCCAAGCGCCGGCAGCCCGGCACTCGTAATAAGGAGTACCTCGTGTGAGTTGCAATTACTGTTGGAGGAGACTGTTCCAGCTCTAGATGCCTCTTGCTGTGAAAATTACACCCCATGCTAATTCACAGGGGGCTTCTGGGTTCAGTGCCAGCCTTTGTAGCATTTGGTCCTTGGCAAGCTTGGTATTTGTATAGTCTTGGGGTAAGGGGCTATTTTACATTTGAAGGTAAACTAAGGACAGCAACAGTGTAGTCAGTGAAATTCATGGACTTCGGCTTAGAATACGTAAGCTGAATTTACATACAGTGCCTTGAAAAAGTATTGACACCCCTTGAAATTTTCCACATTTTGCCATGTTACAACCAAAACCGTAAATGTATGTTATTGGGATTTTATGTGATAGACCAACACAAAGTGGCACATCATTGTGAAGTGGAAGGAAAATGATAAATGTTTTTCAATTTCATTTGTATAGCGCCCCCCTGAGTCAATACTTTGTAGAACCACCTTTCAGCTGCAAGTCTTTTTGGGGATGTCTCTACCAGCTTTGCACATCTAGAGAGTGATATTTTTGCCCATTCTTCTTCTTTGCAAAATAGCTCAAGCTCTGTCAGATTGGATGGAGAGCGTCTGTGAACAGCAATTTTCAAGTCTTGCCACAGATTTTCAATTGGATTTAGGTCTGGAGTTTGACTGGGCCATTCTAACACATGAATATGCTTTGATCTAAACCATTCAATTGTAGCTCTAGCTGTATGTTTAGGGTTGTTGTCCTGCTGGAAGGTGAACCTCCACCCCAGTCTCAAGTCTTTTGTAGACTCTAACAGGTTTTCTTCTAAGATTGCCCTGTAATTGGCTCCATCCATCTTCCCATCAACTCTGACCAGCTTCCCTGTCCCTGCTGAAAAAAAGCATCCCCACAACATGATGCTGCCACCACCATGTTTCACGGTGGGGATGGTGTGTTCAGGGTGATGTGCAGTGTTAGTTTTTCTGCCACACATAGTGTTTTCCTTTTAGGCCAAAAAGTTCAATTTTGGTCTCATCTGACCAGAGCACCTTCTTCCACATATCACACTTCTGGCCTGTCAGTTTAGGTGGACGGCCATGTCTTGGTAGGTTTGCAGTTGTGCCATACTCTTTCCATTTTCCGATGATGGATTGAACAGAGCTCCGTGAGATGGTCAAAGCTTGGGATTTTTTTTTATAACCTAACCCTGCTTTAAACTTCTCCACAACTTTATCCCTGACCTGTCTGGTGTGTTCCTTGGCCTTTATGATGCTGTTTGTTCACTAAGGTTCTCTAACAAACCTCTGAGGGCTTCAAAGAACAGCTGTATTTATACTGAGATTAAATTACACACAGGTGGACTCTGTTTACTAATTAGGTGACTTCTGAAGGCAATTGGATCCACTCGATTTTGGTTAGGGGTATCAGAGTAAAGGGGGCTGAATACAAATGCACACTACACTTTTAAGATATTTATTTGTAAAAAAAATTGAAAAAATGTATAATTTACTTTCCACTTCACAATTATTCGCCACTTTGTGTTGGTCTGTCACATAAAATCCAAATAAAATAAATTTAGTTTTTTTGGTTGTAACATGACAAAATGTGGAAAATGTCAAGGGGTATGAATACTTTTTCAAGGCTCTTTAGTTACCAAGTGTCCCTGATTTCCGGTAAAAGTATTGTGTGTGTGTAAGAAGTATGCACCCTACCTTAAAGCCTCAATTGTAATTGATACAAAAAGATATATAGCTGCAGTATAACCAGTATTATGCTTTTGGAAATCTTGACTTGGAGTTCTTTGAGTGGAAGGTTTCTGGCTCACATTTTGTTCAGCAATAGTTGGATTTTGCATGGTTTCACCTATAGCAGCCACCTTTTTCTTTAGGCAAGAAGTGTAGGCAGGTGCAGTTTGTACTCCCGACACTAGGTGGTGCTCAACCAAAGCGACGAGGCAGAAGAGAAGGAAGTTGTGAGCAACTTTGTTCCTCTATGACTTCCTGCGACCAAAGCGAAAGAGCTGTCTGATTGGACGATGGTGCCCTTGTGACCCTAGCAGCCATCTTGAGTCAGGCAGAGTCTATTTAAGACTCCGGCTCGGGGTCTGGTGCACTTTATGCGTGTGGCTAGCATAGGGACAGGACATTCCTCTGACAGGGACAGTGCTTAGGGGTAGGGAAACGTTTCCAGTGGAGCAGGGGCAGTGCAGGGACTATGTCTACGTCTCTTCAGGAAGCCTCCTCTTTGGGTGTGGACAGGCATCTTCATGTCTTTGGACCGCTGTCACTGTTCGTGAGTGGTCCCGGACGGATGTCCCTTCCTGCCGGGCCCGAATAAGCTGTGTCTGTACCTTTTCTACAGTCTACAATATAACTTACCCGACTTGAACGCTTACTGCCCACCACACAATGCTGCACCTTGCTCACAAGTATATGGATGCCCCCAGTATTTAAGGTACAAAGCTATATTCACAGAACTTGAATGTCCTCCAGTACCCCTCAGTGAGAGAGTGAGTACCATACCAGGTGACTTTAAGGTGCTAGTGTACAAGGCAGGTGCTGAATGCAGGTGCAACCAAGGCTAGTGGCGAGCTGGGCGCCTGTTAGATTCTCACGTACCTGACCGATGAGCCCGATGGAGCAGAGGAAGGTCTCCCTTATGTGTCTGACTCGCGGCCCCTGGTAGAGCAGACAGGAGGCATGGGAGTGCAGAGTGGAATGAGAGCCTGGTGGGTCAGTTGCAGGAAGGTCGGCTCTGGGGTCTCGAAAGCTGTAGAGATGGTGGTCACCAACCGAACAACAGACAGGCTGAAACAGGAGCACCCGATATCCACACCCAGAAGCTGGATAGAACAGTCTGTACACGGTTCAAGGGTTAGTGAATTCCAAAAGGAACAGGCAGGCTGGCTGGTATGATACAGGAGCAGACAAATCAGGTCACAGGCAGGGTCGACAACAGGTGGGCAATGAAGTACCAGAGGAGCAGGCAGGTTTAGAGTCAGAGGCAGGCCGAGGTCAGGTGCAGGCACAGAGCAAGGAGAATCCAAAGGTCAAGCCGGGTCGTCAAGAGATCAAACGTACAAGGCAGATAAACAGGAGCAGGGGTCACAGGGAGCTGCAGATCAGACAGCACCGATCCAGTGTGCGCTTCCAGTTTAAATAGGCTGATTGGCGCCAAGCGCCACATGCGCATGCGCACCAGCGCGCACAGGCACCAGCACGCGCAAAAGCGCGCACGGGCGTGCGCCAGAATGGCCAATACTGCATCTTCCACGGGAACTTTCCTGACAGTGCCAAGCTAGAAGTGGTTTGAGGTGGCAGACTGTAGCGTAGTCTGTTATCCAGGCAGGGCAGGCAGCATTCAATACCATTATTGGTATCCAGACAAAGGTCAGGGTAATGGCAATCGATAGCATGTTCTTTTTTCAGGCAAGGGTCAGGGCAGGTAACAATCAGTGGCACATTACATTATCTAGGAAAGGGTCAGGGCAGGCAGCAATAAGTACAGCATTCAATTACCCAGGTAAGGATCAGAGCAGGAGGCATTCCGTAGCATATCCATTTATCCAAGCATGGTCAGGGCCAGCAGCAACCAGTAGCGTATTCCCTTATCCGGGCAAGGGTCAGAGAAGAAGGCAATCAGTAATATATTCTATTATCTATTCATAATCAGGGCAGGCAGCAACCAGTAGCATATTTAAGAATCCAGGCAAAGATCAGGGCAGGCTGCAGTCAGAGAAATAATCCACCTCCTAACGGTCATGAAAGTCAAGTAGACTGAGACAATCAGAGAGCCAGTAGTATCGCACTTCCTGTCCTAGGATAGGAAGTCTATTACTGGCAGGATCACAGGTGAAAATAGAAAAAAAATCTGGAAAAAAAATGCCACCACCAGGTACATTTTTTTTTTTGTGTTAGGCCCCAACTCCAGTAAATATTACTTTTTGGGTTTTACATGGAATAGAAAAGGTTTAAAACCTCAATCTCAATATTCTTTATTGCCTCCTCTCACTTCCTGTCCTGGTGAACACACAGGAAGTGAGGGGAAATCCCACCAGCAGGAACACCGACAGCACTAAAAACCTCACAGATGTTATGACTCTATCCCAACTTACAAACTAGTGCTTTTTGTTATTTTTAACCACTTGACCTCTGGAAGATTTACCCCCCTCCCTGACCAGGCCATTTTTTTGCCACACTGAACTGTGTTATTTTAACTGACAATCGCGCGGTCATGCGACGCTGTACCAAAATAAAATGTATGTCTGTTTTTTCCCACAAATAGAGCTTTCTTTTGGTGGTATTTGATCACCTCTGCTATAAACAAAAAAATACCAACACTTTTGAAAGAGAAAAAAACAATGTTTTTTACTTTCTGCTATAAAACATATCCAATAAATAAATGTAAAAAATCAAATTTCTTCATCAGTTTCGGCCAATATGTATTCTGCTACATATTTTTGGTAAAAAAAATCCCAATAAGCGTATATTGATTGGTTTGCACAAAAATTATAGCATCTACAAACTATGGGATATTTCTTTTTAAAATGTATTTTACTAGTAACGTCGGCGATCAGCGACTAATAGCGGGACTGCAATATTGCTGCGGACAATTGGACACTGACACTTTGTGGGAACCAGTGACACTAATACAGTGAACAGTGCTAAAAATATGCACTGTCACTGTACTAAAGACACTGTCTGGAAAGAGGTTAAACATCAGGGGCGATCAAAGGGTTAACTGTGTGCCTAGCTGGTGTTTTCCTACTGTGGGGGAGGTGCTTGTACTAAGGGGAAGACATGGATCCATGTACCTGCTTTGCAGAGACAAAGGATCCCTGTCTTCCCTCCTTCCAGAATGTCAATCTGCCTTGTTCACTTGACTGCCATTCTGTCTGTGTCCTGAACGATCGGCGGGTGCCGGCGGACATCGAGTCCGAGGTACCTGCCCATCGGCTCCCACTGTGAATAATCACAGCGGGAGCGAGCCGCCGTCAGCGCGCATTTGCACCCGGAAGTGCAGAATCATGTATATATACCAGGGACGCGCGGTGAGGTGGGTGGCTGGTGAGGCACTGGCTAGTATCAGAGCCAGATACACACAGGTTACATATGCCGCGATCGTTAGAGCGAGAGCAATAATTCTAGCACTAGACCTACTCTGTAACGCTAATCATATAATCTGTAAAAAATTTTAAAGCGTCGCCTATGGAGATTTTTAAGTACCGAAGTTTGGCGCCATTCCACGAGTGTGCGCAATTTTAAAGTGAGACATGTTAGGTATCTATTTACGTGGCGTAACATCATCTTTTACATTATGCAAAAAAATTGGGCTAACTTTGGTGTATTTTTGTTTTTTTTTCTATTCATGAAACAGTCCCCCCCCCCCCCCCCCCCGAAAAAAAACGCGTTTGAAAAATTGCTGTGCAAATACCGCATAACATAAAAGTTGCAACGAGCACCATTTTATTCCCCAGGGTGTCTGCTAAAACAATATATATACCCGGTATATATATATATATATATATATATATATATATATATATAAATAAATAAATAAAATTTTCGGGGGTTCTGAGTAATTTTCTAGCAAAAAAATGATGATTTTTACATGTAGGAGAGAAGTGTCAGAATTGACCTGGGTGGCAAGGGGTTAATTACTATAAGTAATATACAAATAATTATTAGATATTGTTTTTAAGGTAATTTGATATATTTTCAAAAGCTGTACTCAAGCAGGTGGCTTAACGGACAAATTACTGAAGTTTGAAGTAAAAGTAATTTCACAGTAAATAGATAAATAACAGCAGATTCTCATTCTCCCTCTTAACTGTGTGAGAAAAACATGGGATTGTGGGTAAATCTTATACACATAAACCCATGCTTTTTCCTTCTAGTTAAGAGGGCTGGAATGGAGTATTTGTCTTTTAGACACATGCCCCCTTCTATGACACTGCAGTGAGAGGCGTGCCTCCACTGCAGCATTTTTATTGGACAGCTTGTTCCAATGGAGCTTTACCATTGGTCCAAGGCTCCAAGCTGTCCATTAAGCTCAGTGCTTCTGACAAGAAGTGAGGAGAGGCACTGTGAGCTCATCCTCTCAGTCTGCTGCAAAGTGTGCCAGCTTGTACTTAAACTAGCCGCTCAGTATGTAGCTTCTGACAGGCTGCACAAGAAGCCCCATATCTCTAATAGGTGGCAGGAGACCAGTGGTGGGGGTAGGACTTCAGCTACCTACCCCCAAAATTTGGGGTCTCTGTGACCACAGGTCGCCGAGCTACGACTCTCGAAGCTCGATCGTTTTTTGGGGTTTTTCTGGTATTTTTTTTTTTTTTTATGTCCATGGCAGGTGAGGATCTTCCTCACCTGCCTCCCCTGACTGCACGTCCCTGATATATACGTGATCCTGCGCACAGCAGTCATCCTGTAGCAGTACCCTGATATATACGTGATCCTGCGCACAGCAGCCATCCTGTAGCAGTACCCTGATATAGACGTGATCCTGCACACAGCAGCCATCCTGTAGCAGTACCCTGATATAGACGTGATCCTGCACACAGCAGCCATCCTGTAGCAGTACCCTGATATATACGTGATCCTGCGCACAGCAGCCATCCTGTAGCAGTACCCTGATATAGACGTGATCCTGCACACAGCAGCCATCCTGTAGCAGTACCCTGATATAGACGTGATCCTGCACACAGCAGCCATCCTGTAGCAGTACCCTGATATATACGTGATCCTGCGCACAGCAGCCATCCTGTAGCAGTACCCTGATATAGACGTGATCCTGCGCACAGCAGCCATCCTGTAGCAGTACCCTGATATAGACGTGATCCTGCGCACAGCAGCCATCCTGTAGCAGTACCCTGATATAGACGTGATCCTGCGCACAGCAGCCATCCTGTAGCAGTACCCTGATATAGACGTGATCCTGCGCACAGCAGCCATCCTGTAGCAGTACCCTGATATATACGTGATCCTGCGCACAGCAGCCATCCTGTAGCAGTACCCTGATATAGACGTGATCCTGCGCACAGCAGCCATCCTGTAGCAGTACCCTGATATAGACGTGATCCTGCGCACAGCAGCCATCCTGTAGCAGTACCCTGATATAGACGTGATCCTGCGCACAGCAGCCATCCTGTAGCAGTACCCTGATATAGACGTGATCCTGCGCACAGCAGCCATCCTGTAGCAGTACCCTGATATATACGTAGTCCTGCGCACAGCAGCCATCCTGTAGCAGTACCCTGATATAGACGTGATCCTGCGCACAGCAGCCATCCTGTAGCAGTACCCTGATATAGACGTGATCCTGCGCACAGCAGCCATCCTGTAGCAGTACCCTGATATAGACGTGATCCTGTGCACAGCAGCCACCCTGTAGCAGTAAAACTGCTATAGGGCAGTCGCTAATTGGTTAAATCATGTTGTAATCACAACTTTTTAATTTTTTTTTTTTTTGCATTCAATGTGCAAAGATAAACTTTATAGACTTTATTTATTTATTACAGGTATTAATATAGTGCCAACAATTTACACAGCGTATACACACGAGAGTCTAGGTAAAAATGCTGTGTGAATGTGTCAATCACAGGTGCAATGGAGATTGCCCATAATTTGCTTGGTGTGTTTATTTCCTAGGAACAACAGCACCATCTAGTGGCTTTCCTAAAGTCCCCCCTTACTTTTAGGTATGTAACAGTTCAGTGGATCTTCACTAAGGCTGGTGCAAGTGCCAACTTTTTTCCATGCCATCTAGTGCAATTATGCTGTATTTTCCCTAAAATACCTCCATCAGAGAAAAAAAAAACCACACTATTGTCACGAGATAGCGCCAACAATCCCAGGAATTAAACATAATTTGCAAATTGTCAGCACCATCTAGTGCAGCCTTTCTCAACCTTTTCAGCGCAAAGGAATAAATAACTTTCCGGTCTCAGGGAACCCCTGCCAAAATGACTATATATACAACTCTTGATACATTAGTGTGATAGTCAATAGGAACAATGCTCCTTACACTTGTGGCCATTGGGAAGAATTACCCCCTTACAGATAGCTAAAAAGATCAATGGTGTCAGTGGGAACTTATCTGAAAGGCAGAAATTGCTCAAGAAACCCCTAGCAACCTCTGGAGAAACCCTAGTGGCATAAATGCAATATTTTTCCTCAAATAAGGCAATCAGAAGAAAAAGTCATGCATTATTGCCAGTAGATGGCGCTAACAACACTAGAAAAAAAAAAAAGTCTTAAGCATATCACCAGTGACATCTAGTGGCAAAAATGCAGTACTTATCCTTTTTTACCCCAATCAGAAAAAATACTACATTATTGCCACTAGATGGCACTGGCGATCCTAGTAAATTAAGCAAATTGCTTTGTTGCACCTGGTTGAATGATTGAGCGAACGTTTTATAGATAGACCCCCTCCTATGTGTAAAGCGCAGCGTAAATAGTCAATGCTATGTAATTATCTGTAATCAATAAATAAATTAAATACTTTTTAGCCTTGAAAATGATTAACCAAAGTGTATAAAAATACTACATGTTCACTTTAGTATGGATTAGAACAACTGCAACACTTACAAAACCCCAAAAATGTAGGGTCATTTTTTTTTTGAGAATTTTTATTGCGGCAAATTAAAACTTACGCAAGCGTATATTTTCTATATTCTACCAGCACGCCATATTTCAGAGGCCGATGGGCAGGAACCATCAATCCTTTACCTCCCACGCAACATTTGTATGGTCAGGGGAAATAGGATAATTTGTCTTACGGACAGTTCTCCAGGCGAGAAGATTTGCCTGCTGTCAATTTTCTGCTCTTGAGTTGAAGAATAAGAGCCGAGCGCGACCTTGGCCTCCCACTAACTGGCTGGTAGCAAGGCCGGGCTCATGACTTTCAAGCGATTTATCCGAAGAAAGATGCCTTTTTTTTTTTCCTCTTTGTGCTATTACGGTCCCCTAACAGCTTATCTTCTTGAAACCCCAGTGATTTTTCTCTGGCGTCCACTGTAATTACGCCAATTATCAGAAGTGTACATTAAGTAGAGAAACCGTGCCAGGTTTTGTTATGTAATGTAGATCGTATGGTTTCTGAAAAGTTCGATATTCATTTACATTCACCTATTAGATTCAAAATGTCATACTTTTTATATTTGTCCTGTGCTCAGGTTCCCGCTGGGGCAAATAATGACTAACCTTTTTCTGAGTTGGCGTTTGAGCACCCCTCCGTCCTGTTCCTATGAACCTTAATGGAATCATTTTGTGTTTCATAACTCCAAGCAAATGCAAAAATATCTTTCATTCTATATGTACAGTATCTCACAAAAGTCAGTACACCCCTCACATTTTTGTAAATATTTTATTCTATCTTTTCATGTGACAACACTGAAGAAATGACACTTTGCTACAATGTAAAGTAGTGAGTGTACAGCTTGTATAACAGTGTAAATTTGCTGTCCCCTCAAAATAACTCAACACACAGCCATTAATGTCTAAACCGCTGGCAACAAAAGTGAGTACACCCCTAAGTGAAAATGTCCAAATTGGGCCCAAAGTGTCAATATTTTGTGTGGCCACCATTATTTTCCAGCACTGCCTTAACCCTCTTGGGCATGGAGGTCACCAGAGCTTCACAGGTTGCCACTGGAGTCCTCTTCCCCTCCTCCATGATGACATCACAGAGCTGGTGGATGTTAGAGACCTTGCGCTCCTCCAACTTCCATTTGAGGATGCCCCACAGATGATCAATAGGGTTTAGGTCTGGAGACATGCTTGGCCAGTCCATCACCTTTACCCTCAGCTTCTTTAGCAAGGCAGTGGTCATCTTGGAGGTGTGTTTGGGGTGGTTATCATGTTGGAATACTGCCCTGCGGCCCAGTCTCTGAAGGGAGGGGATCATGCTCTGCTTCAGTATGTCACAGTACATGTTGGCATTCATGGTTCCCTCAATGATCTGTAGCTCCCCAGTGCCGGCAGCACTCATGCAGCCCCAGACCATGACACTCCCACCACCATGATTGACTGTAGACAAGACACACTTGTCTTTGTACTCCTCACCTGGTTGCCGCCACACACGCTTGACACCATCTGAACCAAATAAGTTTATCTTGGTCTCATCAGACCACAGGACATGGTTCCAGTAATCCATGTCCTTAGTCTGCTTGTCTTTAGCAAACTGTTTGGGGACTTTCTTGTGCATCTTTAGAAGAGGCTTCCTTCTGGGATGACAGCCATGCAGACCAATTTGATGCAGTGTGCGGCGTATGGTCTGAGCACTGACAGGCTGACCCCCCACCCCCCCTCAACCTCTGCAGCATTGCTGGCAGCACTCATACATCTATTTCCCAAAGACAACCTCTGGATATGACGCTGGGCACGTGCACTCAACTTCTTTGGTCGACCATGGCGAGGCCTGTTCTGAGTGGAACCTGTCTTGTTAAACCGCTGTATGGTCTTGGCCACCGTGCTGCAGTTCAGTTTCAGGGTCTTGGCGATCTTCTTATAGCCTAGGCCATCTTTATGTAGAGCAACAATTCTTTTTTTTAGATCCTCAGAGAGATCTTTGCCATGAGGTGCCATGTTGAACCTCTAGTGACCACTATGTGCGAGTGAGAGAAATGACACCAAATTTTACACACCTGCTCCCCATTCACACCTGAGACCTTGTAACACTAACTACTCACATGACACCTAATTGGGCCCAATTTGGACATTTTCACTTAGGGGTGTACTCACTTTTGTTGCCAGCGGTTTAGACAATAATGGCTGTGTGTTGAGTTATTTTGAGGGGACAGCAAATTTACACTGTTATACAAGCTGTACACTCACTACTTTACATTGTAGCAAAGTGTCATTTCTTCAGTGTTGTCACATGAAAAGATAGAAGAAAATATTTACGAAAATGTGAGGGGTGTACTCACTTTTGTGAGATACTGTATATCCATATACTATATACTGTATATGCTCATGTATGTTTCTACAAATTATAGAACCTGTCAACTGGGCAGCAAGGGGTCCTTTTGCACATCCAGGGCATTCAGTGAGCAGACAATTCTGGGCTTTCCAATAAAAAAAAAAGCCCAGCACTAGCTGCACATTTTTTCTTAAGCCTCGTACACACGATCGGATTTTCCACAGACAAAACCTCAGACTTTTGTCCGAAGGGCGTTGGCCAGGAACTTGTCTTGCATACAAACGGCACGGAATCATGAACGTAGTGACGTACTACGTGTTTTTCCAGCACTTTAGCGCCACCCTTTGGGCTCCTTCTGCTAATTTCATGTTAGTAGAAGTTTGGTGAGTGTTGATTCGTGCTTTTTATTTCACACTTTTCATTTTGCACTTTTAATTTTGTGCTTTTCAGTTCGTATCTGAAAGGCCGTTCGTCAACCAGACATGTTGCGTAATCGGAGGAGATAACGTGTTATTTATTATTGGCCTTGGAGTTATTGCTTTGGCCCAAGTCCAGTCCAGGAACAGGAGGAGGAGGACTTTTTGGACCAAAAATTGGTTGCTTTATTAATCGTGCCCAATTATGTCATATGCCTTTGCTGCGGGAGCTCCAGGAGAATAATCCGGATGATTTTCGGAATTATCTCCGGATGACGGACCCCTGCTTTTACCAACTCTTGGCATTGTTGACCCCCTGTATTAAGAAGCAGGACACATGCATGAGGCTTTTATTTTATTTTTTGGTTGAATAATAATGATTTGATTTGTTATATTTTCTCTATTTTTAGATGCATAGAATATACTTTTTGGTTACCTTCTATTGGCAGATAGAATGTCTAATTTTATTTGTTTTCTTTTTTTAATGCACAATAAAAAAATTGTGGAGAATAATACTTGGCTGTGTGTTTTACTTCAAATGACAGTTTGGGAGTCGGCAGTTACATTTTAAAAAATACAATGTAAAATTAACAAGGGACACCAACATAGTTGTATGTTTGATCTTAAAAACTACGGGATAATGGTGTTGTGGTAACTTGCACCAAAAAAAAAAAAAAAAATAACAAGCATAATAATATTATTCTTGATATCACTAGAAAAAAAATCCTTTGAAAATTTCTTTGCAATAACTCCATCAGTATCTCCAGCAAAGCAGCTTCATTATTATCCCATTAAAGAAGAAGGGAATTGTGCGCTGCATTTCCAGATTGCCGCGTCACGAATGTTAATTCTTCTATACGAACGCTAGTTTTCAAGACTGACCACTTCCAGCTCGTCGTTGCTTCCGAGCATGCGTGTTTGTACTTTGGACTTTTGTCCGACGGACTTGTGTACACACGCTCGGAAAATCCGACAACATACATTTTTTCCGCGAAAAACTTTAAAGTCTGCCATCCAACATTTGTCCGCGGAAAATCCGACAACAATTGTCCAGTCATCGTCATGTTTATCTGCCGCCAGCCTGCTGGGATCACTGGTGGATTATACAATCCTGAAGCTGCAGCTTAAACAGAGTTCCCCTTTAAATTCTGCTGATCACTTGGCTGACACCCCTGGCCACACTCTCTGCTGGATCTTCCTAGTTGGCATTTTCAGTGCAAGATTCTGCAAGCAACATCTTTCAGCACTTATGTTCCTGCTGTCCGTTGGCACCATCTGTTCTACTTCTAGGGGTGCTTGGGCCAGAGATAAAAAACATTTGTGTGTATAATCTAATCTGTCCTTCTATTTAGCATTTCTTCTCAACAGTGTGCAAATTTTAAACTATAACCCAAACAAGAAGGGGCTAAATCTGGTAAATTTGAGAACGTCCCATCTAAGCATCTTGACGTATTTAGTGTCCATCATCCCCTCCATGCCAGTGGACATTTCAGTTTAATTAATGATGATAGAACCTGCTTTGGCTGCTCAAGTACAAATGCAAATAAATAGCAGTAATGAGTGACCGCTATTTGGCTGTCAGTCTTAATGGATACTTAACATCTCCCAGAGGTTGGGAACAGGACCAACTGTAGAAACAGATCAAGACAACATAGAGGTAACAACAGAAAAATATGGCGCAGAACCTACTGTATAGCAGGAGCCACAAACCAAGTGAGCCATTCGGGCCCCAAAAGAGACTGATGTATGATCCCTGGTAAGAAATCTCAGAAAAAGTCATCTACTCTACGCATCCCATCCCATCTTTGGGGACCAAAGAGTTTTAGCGGAGAGAGTATGAAAAAGGAGCAATCATCTCTGATCAAGTGGTATTGTATAGACCAGCCATTCTCAACCAGGGATCTATAGAACCTCAGAGTTTCTCCAGAGGTTGCTAGGGGTTCCTTGAGCTGTGTCTGACCTCCCATTTGATGGCACCTGCATAGGTCCAGGGCCAATGCCACGTGGCAGAGAAATCTGTATAACACCGATGATCTTTTTAACTGTCGTAAAAGGTGGTATTTTGACCATCACTGTAAGGTGAGGTGAGGTGCATGCTTCCCAATGGCCACCAAGGTAAGGGGCATTTTCTCATTGATCCACAATGGATTTATTTATCATGAATTCCCCAAGACCTGAAAATTATTTTAAGCGTTTATCTGGGGTAAAAATGAGCAACTATCCCTGAACAAATGGTATTCCATGGAACCCTAGGGTTCCTCCAGACGTTGCTAGTGGTTCCTTGAGCTGTGGCTTATTGACCTCCCATTTTGATGGTGCCTGCATAGGTCCAGGGCCAGTGCCACTCTACGGAGACATCTGTATGACACCGATCTTCCAATGGGGACACTAGTTCTGGTGACCTTGGAGACCCAAAAGATTCCCTTAATTGTCAGGGATTTTCCTCTCACTTCCCGTTTTTGGCTAAGTGACAAGAAGTGACAAAGTTATATCTTTATTTACTCTTTGAATAAATAATTCACGGTACGAATGTCTTCAACATGTGCACAAGCAAAATGAGTGACCACCATATTGTTTGTATTAAGTATTACTATTATTTCCTATGATTATCAGCGCCATCTTTTGGTCATGATACAGTATGTTTTTTATTGAGGTAGGAATAATACCGCATTATGGCTACTAGATGGAGCACAAATTTCATCAGCAGCTGGTTAGGCTGCGGAACGCGTTGGTACTCCTTGTCCCTTATTGGAATATGAAATGATATCTGAACCATTGAACAGTAGTGTGGAACTTCTATTCTCATTCTTGATGTTTTGCACTACAAGCCAAGAAAAGCCCCCCCATCCCCCCAGCTCACATCCTCTCTCTCCCAGTATGCCCCCCAGCACAAACACCCCCCCCCCCAAAAAAAAGTCCCCTCGCTAGCACAAATCCACTACCCCTCAAATTTCCCCTTCGAGGACAAATCCTCTCCCCTCAACTCCAGATTCCTCCCTCCCAGCACAAATTCCACGCTCCCATTCCTTCATCCTAGTACGAATCAACCCCCCCCCCAAAAAAAAATAAAAATCCCCTCCGCCTCTAGCATATCACATTTTCTAGCACAAACCCCCCAAATCCCCCCCTCGTAGCACAAATCATCTTCCCCCCATCCCTCCTCCCAGCACAAATCCCCCATAATCACTACTCCCCAAATTTCCCCTCCTAGAACATTCATTACCCTCTGCTGCCCCCCCCCCCAATTCCTCCTCCCAACACAAATCCCCTCCCCCCAATCTTCCTGTGGTGCCCCCCCACCTCAATTGATGCCACAGTGCCCAGAACAGCTGCCCCTCCATCCCACCCCTTGTCTCGGCTCTGCGTGGAAGTGCTACACTGGTTACATGTATCTTCTTCTATCTTCCCTATACACATTCATAGCCCTAATCTCAATCAGCTTTGTTGTAATCTGATATCCCGTTACTAATTAAAGCAAAATAAATAGATTCCATTGAGCAAATATTAGTTTCCCGATGCTCTGACTGCACCAATTTCCCTTCCATTGAATGGTGAAAGGACAGGATTAACTGATACAATTACAGGAACAAGTCACATCTTGTTTGGACGAAGGAGCCGACGTGAATGAGAAGAAGATGGCAGATAAGATTTCAGAGGTGTAATGAGACGTGTAGGCGAAACGCGTTGTGTAAACCTCTGCTATAGTAACTGGTACGGGGGGAAGAGGAGGAACAATGCTCGGAGCGGCATGGTGCACGGAACAAGGTCACCATCACACGTAGGATTGAGCTCCCCCTGCCATCTACAAATATTGACTCTGGTGGCCAAAGAAATCTTGATAGGTGGGAGCCGTACACACAGATACATAGTTGCAATATTTGTATGTCGACATCCTCATTTGTACCGGCCGAGATATCGGTGCACTCACCAACTACTGGCGGTATACCCAGTTAAAGTGGAACTCTTCCCAAGTCATGCGTCAGCTAATTGTACAACAAATCAGCACCACAGACCTTCAATTAGCATTACCACTTGTCTACTTTATTTTTTTTTGCTGGAAATGACCTTAACCACTTCCATACCGGGCACTTTCACCCCCTTCCTGCCCAGGCCAATTTTTAGCTTTCAGCGCTGTCACACTTTGAATGACAATTGCGCGGTCATGCAACACTGTACCCAAATGACATTTTTTTTTCACACAAATAGAGCTTTCTTTTTGTGGTATTTAATCCCCACTGAGGT
Source organism: Lithobates clamitans (assembly GCA_037952925.1). NCBI lineage: Eukaryota > Metazoa > Chordata > Amphibia > Anura > Ranidae > Lithobates > Lithobates clamitans. The sequence continues at coordinate 108,651 of JBBGZY010002548.1, read as the reverse complement.
TTTTATTTTTTGCTTAAAGCGGTCTTTTTTCAGTTTATTAAAAGTCAGCAGCTACAAAAAGTGTAGCTGCTGACTTTTAATAAACAGGCACTCACCTGTCCCACGGTCCAGGGATGGGACCGCCCAAAGCCTCGCTCCTCTCCCCCTCCCCTCTCTGCGGCTCCATGCTTGCAACTGTGGGCGCCCGGCTGTGACAGCTTGCGGCACTGCGCACGCGCAAGTCACGTCGCGCTGCGCTCTCCTAGTGGACAGGCAATCTTCTGGGACCCATGACGTATCCCAGAAGGTTGCAGAGAGGGAGGGGCCACCTAGAGGGAGAGGAGGAGTCACCTAGGCGGCTAAGCGACGAAAGGTGGAAGTGGGACAGGAAGTACCTGTCAAAACCAGGTACGCACTCCCCCCCCCCCCAAAAAAAATGACATGCAAAACGTGGCATGTAAAGCCGCGTACACACGAGCGGACTTTTCGACTGGACTGGTCCGACGGACCGAGTCCAGCGGACATTTCGACCGTGTGTGGGCTTCATCGGACCTGCAGCGAACTTTTTCCGTCGAAAATCTGACGGACTTTAGATTTGGAACATGTTTCAAATCTTTCCGACGGACTCGAGTCCGGTCGAAAAATCCGCTCGTCTGTATGCTAGTCCGACGGACGAAAACTGACGCTAGGGCAGCTATTGGCTACTGGCTATGAACTTCCTTATTTTAGTCGGGTGTACGTCATCACGTACGAATCCGTCGGACTTTGGTGTGATCGTGTGTAGGCAAGTCCGGTCATTAGAAAGTCCTTCGAAAGTTCGTCAGACCTTTGTTGTCAAAAAGTCTGACCGTGTGTACGTGGCATAAGGGGGCGAGGAGTGCTTAAAGCAGAAGTTTCACTTTTGGGTGGAACTCCGCTTTAACAAATTAAATAAAATCTGAAAATATTGAAAAAAAAAAATGTTTTCATAGTTTGTTTTAACATTTTGCAAACAGGTAATTTTTCTCCTTCACTGGTGGGCACTGATAAGGTGGCACTGATGGGCACTGATGAGGCGACACTGGCAAGGCTGTACTGATAGGTGGCACTGATGGGCTCTGATAGGTGGCACTGATGGTCACCGATAGGCAGCACCGATAGGCTTTGGTAGGTGGCACTGATGGTCACTGATAGGCAGCACTGATAGGTGACAGTGATGAGGAGGCACTGATGGGCACTGATAGGCAGCTAGGGTTGCCACCTTTTCTTCAAGCCAAACCCGAACACTTTTGCGGCACAGGGCAATTTTTAAATTTTTTTGCAGTAAACACTATAGGATCATAAAAGACCTGGGACACATTCGGGTGCCCCAAGGGGAGTAGCATTGTAGCACACAGAGAGCGCCAGTGGGTGTGGCCAAATTGCTCATGCTGACATCATCACCCCACCCTTCAGTGTTGCCAATCCTGCCCCCCAAACAGCCACCCGCAGCGGCAACAGATTTGTGTATGACTATCTCGGTTACTTGGGGAGCCACAACCCGGTCTGAATAATGTGTCCAGGTTTCAGGTGGACTGAAACCCGGACACATGATTCAAAACCCAAACTGTCCGGGTAAATCTTGGACGGGTGGCGATCCTATGGACAACACTGGTGGGCACTGTTGGGACTGCACTGATAATCAGGACACTGATGTCCCTTTAACACAAGCTGGTTATCGGCTCTCTTCTCCCTTCCTCATGCTGTCCAGCATACGGAAAGAAAAGCCGATAACTGGCTTGTGTATGCTGCCGTGATCAGCTGTTATTTGACACAGCTGATCACGTGATCAAGGGCTCCTGTGATTGGCCCTTTACCCCGCCCACGCGCACCACTGCCGCAGTGTGATCGCGGGAGGATGTCAATGTAAGCCCTGCCGGCAAGTTAAGCCCAAGCTGTAGCCGTCTTTCGGCTAAGGTGGGGGGGGGGGGGGGGCAGGAAGAGGTTAATCACCACTGAATTTTTTTAATCTTTTCCTAAATAAATGAACAAATATTAAAAAATTTGGGGAAAAAAAGCGTTTTCTTCATTTGTTATAATATTTTGCAAATAAATAATCTTTCTTCATTAATTTAGGCCAAAATGTATTCTGCTACATTTCTTTGGTGACCCCCCCCCCCCCCCCCCGTAAATCAGTGTATATTATTTAGTCTGTAGGAAAGTTATAGAGTCCACAAACTATGGGATATATATCTGAAAATCCATCGATCCTGATGTACTGATCTTAATTCTTGAGACCCGAAAATGCCAGGACAGTACAAATATCCCCCAAATGACCCCTTTTTGGAAAGTGGACAGTCCAAGGTATTTAGTAGGAGGCATGGCCAGTTTTTTGAAGTTGTCATTTTTTGTCACAATTTTTTGGAAAGTTTTTTTTTTTTTTTTTTAAGGCAAATTTCTTGTAAGCAGCTTGACTTTCGGCGCGGGTGTACAGTAGCGAAATCAGTTGTGCCTAGCCCGCCCCACTCTGGAGTTTTTTCTTCCCTAAGTGTCTATTTTACCTAAATAAAAAGAAGATTACCCGATACATCCACACCAGTTAGAGGACATTAGATTACTCAATAAAAGGTCTATTATTCCAGCATCGTAAGTTTCATCACCATAAACTTTCTACCCCCCCTCCCCTCCCCCCCTCCGGCTCCAATCTCTCAGATAGGGTATACCGGCCCCTTTATTATTGCCCATCACTTCTAAAGGATGCCATGAATTAGTAATTGGCGCCCCGGGGTTATGTTTGTGCTTTGCTTTCAAAGAGAATCATTAAAGTTTCGTCATACAAAAAAAAAACAGAGTTGAAAAGCGATCCGGGAGGAATGGAGAAGATTCCCGCCTGCGATATTCACAGCGTCTATCATCACGCCGAACGCGGCGAGGCTCACCTGAATAGAGAGGGGTCAGATATGGAAGAGAAAAAAATAAAAAGAGCATTGTAACGCCGCACAAAGCCTTTTCTGTGCTGGAGAATGTGATACACTGACAAGAGGACTTAAAGGAAAACTCCAGGCAGCTATAAAAGATACACTATATTACCAAAAGTATTGGGACGCCTGCCTTTACACGCACATGAACTTTAACCACTTCAATACCGGGCATTTTCCCCCCTTCCTGCCCATTTTGAGCTTTCAGCGCTGTCGCACTTTGGATGACAATTGCGCGGTCATACAACACTGTACCCAAACTAACTTTTTATCATTTTCTTCCCACAAATAGAGCTTTCTTTTGGTGGTATTTGATCACCTCTGCGGCTTTTATTTTTTGCTAAACAAACTATAAAAGACCGACATTTTGAAAAAAAAAAGTTTTTCTTTGTTTCTGTTATAAAATTTTGTTTTCTCCTTCACTGACGAACACTGATGAGGCAACACCAATGGGCACTGATGAGTTGGCACTGATAAGGTGGCACTGATGGGCACTGATGAGGAGGCACTGATATGTACAATTGATGGGCAATGATAGGCGGCACTGATAGGCGGCACTGATATGCAGCACTGATGGGCACTGATAGGTACTGACAGGCGGCACTGATGGGCACTGACAGGCGGCACTGATGGGCACTGACAGGCGACATTGATGGGCACTAACCGGCAGCACTGTTTGGCACTGACAGTTGGCATTGATGGACACTAATAGATGGCACTGATGGGCGGCACTGATTGGGCAGGTACTGACAGGTGTTAATGCTGGGCACTGATTGGCACTGTGATGGACACTAATTGGCACTATGGTGGGCACTGATTTGCACTGTAGTGGGCACTGATTGGCACTTTATTGGGCACTGACAGGGGCTTATGATGGGGCACTGACTGAGCACCGATTGGCAGTTTATGGGTACATTTGATGGGGGCTGTGCTGATAATCAATGTGCTGATTATCAGTACAGACCCCCCTTGTACCTTCCAACAAGACAATGACCCTACACACAGCTAAAATAACGAAGGAGTGTTTTCACAACAACTCCGTGACTGTTCTTGAATGGCCCAGCCAGAGCCCTGACTTAAACCCAATTGAGCATCTCTGGAGAGACCTAAAAATGGCCGTCCACCAACGTTTACCATCCAACCTGACAGAACTGGAGAGGATCTGCAAGGAGGAATGGCAGAGGATCCCCAAATCCAGGTGTGAAAAACTTGTTGCATCTTTCCCAAAAAGACTCATGGCTGTATTAGATCAAAAGGGGGCTTCTACTAAATACCGAGCAAAGGGTCTGAATACTTAAGACCATGTGATATTTCAGTTTTTCTTATTTAATAAATCTGCAAAAATGTCAACAATTCTGTGTTTTTCTGTCAATATGAGGTGCTGTGTGTACAATATGGGGTGCTGTGTGTACATTGATGAGGAAAAAAAAGAACTTAAATGATTTTAGCAAATGGTTGCAATATAACAAAGAGTGAAAAATTTAAGGGGGTCTGAATACTTTCCGTTCCCACTGTATATATATATATATATATATATATATATATATATGTATGTGTGTGTGTAAGAAAAATAAAAAAACATGCCTCTTACTAAACACCTTGGACTATCTACAAAAAGAGGTAATTTGGGGGGTATTTGTACTTTCCTGGCGTTTTTGGGCCTCAAGAACTGAGTCCATCAGTACATCAGGATTGATCAATTTTCAAATATGTACCATAGCTTGTGAACTCTATAACTTTTCTACAGACCAAATTATATACACTGATTTGGACTATTCTTTTACCAAAGTAGCAGACTACATTTTAGCCTAAATGTATGAAGAAAGATTATTTATTTGCAAAATTTTATAAAAGAAACTAAGAAAATTTTGTTTTTTTCAAAATGTTTAGTATTTTTTCATTTATATAGCAAAATATAATCAAACCCAGTGGTGATTAAATACCATCAAAAGAAATCTTTATTTGTGTGAAAAAAAAATATGATATAAATGTCATTTAGATACAGTTTTGCATGACCGCGCAATTACCAGTTAAAGTAACACAGTGCTAAATTTGCAAATAATGGCCTGATCATGAAGGGTGTAAAACCTTCCAGAGGTCAAGTGGTTAATAAAATCTGCAGATATAAAAATATTGAAAAAAATAAAAATATTGAAAATGGCGGTTTGTTAAGTATTTAATGGGTTTTTAGCGATTAGATTCACATATACTTTGCAGAACTTTATTTTTATCTTTTCAGAAACTCCTATTTTTTCAGCTAATAACCAGGAAAAGTCATTCTGAAGTGGAGTCATTTGTTAATCTACATTAACATCTCAGACTTCCATCATTAATTTCTCGGTGATGGTTTTATTTTCTAAGCTGAGATTATTCATGTCGCTTACATAAGACTTTTACAGCCTGCGTGGGAAGAACGTGGGGGTCATTAAACGGAGAGTTACTGTGTCAGGAAGTTTCTTGGAAGTTCATTTTCTATTATAAGGCTCGTAGAGTGAATAGCAGCTTAAAGGGGACCTGTCAGAACAGAAATATGGCAGCTGTCACCGTTGACTTGTTTCTGGTGGCTCGGCACACGTCCTCGCATGGCCTCTCAACTTCCCTCGTATGGTCCTGCCCTTTTCTACAACCAAACAGGAAGATTTGTTCCATTTGTTAAAAAAAAAAAAAAAAAAAAAAAAAAAACGGCAAGTGGGAAGACAAGAGGAACCAAAATTGAATAAAAAACCGACAAGAAAATGTCCCGGCTAAAAGCAAATGTCCGCAGCACCAAGATTGTGCGAAAAAATTAAAAATATTTTTGCTATGAATGACCTGGTATCGTACTAATGTACAACACCGCACTGATATAACCCACGGCATAAAAACGTTTAAGAAAAAACAAAACTGTCTCTCCCAACCAAGAAAACCCCTTCATAGATTTTGAAGATTCATCCATTCTGTTCAAGAGCTTATCTTAGAACTTACCCCATTAGATCCAGGGCAGAACTCTGTAGGCTTCCAGATTCTGTGAAAACTCTATAAATCCTTGCTGATGGTCTACCTGTTGAATGCAGCTCAAGCTTGCATACCTGCAATGTGGAAATGACTGCTACTCCTCCCAGGTCCCTATGGTTTGCCAAGATAAACCAAATCTGGCAGATGGAAGATCTTAAGCCTCCCTCTACAATAGAGAGATGGAATGTAGGTCAATGTGGTATCCATGGACCACGTTCTTCTATTCAGGATATGCTGACTCCCATGGACCCCAATTAGGACTTTTAGTACAGGTTGGTCATCCTACCTCTCAGGCTACGGTAGAATTTGAGCTATGCCTGAGGAGTGGTGGCCCTTCTACCCCAGGAATCTTCAATCCCGGGTCTTTACAATTATGGTACTGGCTGCCACCCTTTCCTCTGTCAATCTCCTTCCAGCTCCCAATCCACCTCAACTTCCTCTATCCATCTCCCCTTTCCCATCCCCTTCCCATTCTCCTTCCCTCTTTCAATTTCCCCCAGGGCCCCTACCCCATCAAGCCCCTCCAAATCTATATATCCCCTTTTCAATCCCTTTCTGATTCTCCTTTCTCTTTTCCACCCCTACTGGTTCTTCTGCCCCCCCCCAATATCAGTTGCCCCAGCCCCCCAAATGTATATCTCTTTCCCACTCCCGTTCCAAATTTGTCGTCCTCCTTTCCACCCCCACAAGCCCTCCTGTGCTCCCAACACCTGTTGACCCTTTTCAATTTTCCCTCCTCCTACCCACCCCTACAGGCCCTCCTATCTGCCCCCCAACACCAGTTTCCCCAGCCCCCCTAAGTTTATATCCCCTTTCCAATCCACTTCCAATTCTCCATCTTCCTTTCCACCCCTACAGGCCCTCCTGTCTGCCTCCCAACACCTGTTCCCCCAGCCCTCCAAATCTTCATCTCCTTTCCAATCTCCTTCCAATTCTCCATCCTCCTTTCCACTCCTACAGGCCCTCCTGTCCCCCAATACCTGTTGCCCCAGCCCCCAAATCTATATCCCCTTTCCACTCCCCTTCCGATTCTCCCTCCTCCTCTCCACTCCTACAGGCCCTCCTGTCCCCCCAATACCTGTTCCCCCAGCCCCCAAATCTATATCCCCTTTCCAATCTCCTTCCAATTCTCCCTCCTCCTTTCCACCCCATAGTCCCTCCTGTCCTCCCAACACCCATTCCCCTAGCCCCCCAAATCTATATTCCCTTTCCAATCCCCTTACGATTCTCCCTCCTTCTCTCCACTCCTGCAGGCCCTCCTGTCCCCCCAACACCTATTCCCCCAGCCCCCAAATCTTTATCCTCTGTCCAATCTCCTTCCAATTCTCCCTCCTCCTTTCCACCCCATAGTCCCTCCTGTCCTCCCAACACCCATTCCCCTAGCCCCCCAAATCTATATTCCCTTTCCAATCCCCTTACGATTCTCCCTCCTTCTCTCCACTCCTGCAGGCCCTCCTGTCCCCTCACTACCTGTTCCCCCAGCCCCCAAATCTATATCCCCTTTCCACTCCCCTTCTGATTCTTCCTCTTCTTTCCCACCCCTACAGGCCCTCCTAGCCTCTTAACATCTGTTCCCCCATCCCGAAAATCTATATCCTCTGTCCAATCCCCTTCCAATTCTCCCTCCTCCTTTCCACCCCTACAGGCCCTCCTGTCCTCCCATCACCTGTTCTCCCAACCCCTCAAATCTATATCTCCTTTCCAATCCCCTTGAGCTAAGTCCTAAATAAAGAATAAAAAATATGCAATCTCCCCTTTCCCCAAAAAAAGAGTACTGTATCTATTTTATGAGTATTGTATAGAATGCATGAAGGTAAAAAAACCTTGAGCCTTTACAACCACTTTGACTATACTCTTTAGGATGATCCCCTTATTGACTGACAATAGGGAGACAAGCAACTCAGGGACTTGAAGCACAGGTTCAGGCTGGGGTCTTCTCCTCCTAAACATGGACCCTGCTATTCCAGGCTATTTATGCACTAATCAGCCACCTACTGGGCATCTCCACCCAGGGATTGCCCCACATAAATATTGTGTCTCTTCCAACCTACTACATTCTAGAATCCACTAGAAGGCAGGGGTAAGCCGTTGAGCTAGCATCCAATGAGACCCAGAACGGCCAAAAATAATCACACACCACTCCATTGATTACAGAGGAGCTAAAAAAGAAATGTACCTTAACCTCCCTAACAACCTATTCTAGAGGGGTGCTACATATGTCACTCATTAGGATGTGGTACCCTTATATGTGGTGCCCATGATTCCCCATTCCAATTGAAGCTGCCATAGTTGGCACCATTGGCAAACCCACCTTGAAAATTGACATGTAGCCATGTTTGGAGAGCATGTAGAAGGGAAGAGGCTGCAAAGAGGCTGCTGGAGATCAGCCACAGCAACAAAAAAAAAGAAAGAAGGTGAAAACAAGTGACAATAGTTTATAATGTGCGGTGCTTTAGCAAACTAAATGTCATTCAACTGGGTTTACATCTTTTTTAAAATAAATTCACACATAACTGAATTCTATCCTATCTCTCAGCAGCAGATGCTCTCCTGCTCCTGGTATTGGATTTTCTGCCATACAAGTGACAGCATCGATATCAGCATAAGAGCTGTGTCAATGGCAGCAATAATCCCCGTTTCAATATAGACTGAGTGTGGCTAAAATAATACGCAGGACTAAAAATAGCCTGACATTATTCCGATAGAGGTGTAGACGTGAAATGACAGAACGAATATGGAAATACTGAATTCATTATAATAATCCACATCTGAGGGATGGAATCTGTAAGGAGAAGGAAAGGAAGCAAGTGTTAACCACAGCTACCCCTCGCCATGGAATCTAATGTAGAAGATACAGTACATTGGAGGACAACCATGGTTGTAGAAAATGGATCCTTAACGGGGCCACCACTAGAAGGAGCCTGTTGGAAATGGGGCTGAATGAGGATGGGTAGAAGATACAGTACATTGGAGGACAACCATGGTTGTAGAAGATGGATCCTTCATGGGGCCACCACTAGAGGGAGCCTGTGGGAAATGGGGCTGAATAAGGAAGGGTAGAAGATACAGTACATTGGAGGACAACCATGGATGTAGAAGATGGATCCTTCATGGGACCACCACTAGAGGGAGCCTGTGGGAAATGGGGCTGAATGAGGAAGGGTAGAAGATACAGTACATTGGAGGACAACCATGGATGTAGAAGATGGATCCTTCATGGGACCACCACTAGAGGGAGCCTGTGGGAAATGGGGCTGAATGAGGAAGGGTAGAAGACCCAGTAAATTGGAGGATAACCATGGTTGTAGTAGGTGGCTCCTTTATGAAGCCACCACTAGAAGGAGCCTGTGGGAAATGGGGCTGAATGAGAAAGGGTAGAAGATACAGTAAATTGGAGGACAACCATGGTTGTAGAAGATGGATCCTTCATGGGGCCACCACTAGAGGGAGCCTGTGGGAAATAGGGCTGAATGAGGAAGGGTAGAAGATACAGTAAATTGGAGGATAACCATGGTTGTAGAAGGTGGATCCTTTATGGAGCCACCACTAGAGGGAGCCTGTGGGAAATGGGGCTGAATGAGGAAGGACACCACCAGTGTAGCGCTACCCTTTGCTGGGGCTGCTGATTTAAAGTCACAGGTTCTATTCCTGCTAGTGCAGCAGCCAGGCAAACAGCATCTTCACGCTTTGACTCCAGAAACCACAGCCCATAAGAGAAAACAAAGAGAAGTGGGGTTGGGACTTTACATGAGGCATGTTGGTGTGTGTAATAATGTATGGAACAAAAATGAGTAAACTGAATGTCACAATCCCCTAGGGGTAATTCATAATAGTAATAAGCATAATAAAACCAATAACAATGAAACATTTATGATACAGAATGTAGTCAATATATATATTAATAATACATTTAATAGCAAATAATTAATTCATGAACATATGTGACAGACAAAATAAATTATAAACAGTTAGATAAATACAGATAATTGATACATGATTTACATGACATGTGAAATTGATAAGAGTTGTAATATGATACGGTTATCAGGGCGAACTTATATTTGGCACCCATAGATGAACACACAACGCGTTTCATGGCCTGTTGCCAATCGTCAGGAGTTGGATGCATAAATGAGCTAAAAAGTAATAGATAAATACAGTAATTAAATTACCTATAGGGATCCACTATTCCCCATAGATGGGAGAAAGGCAGAGAAAAGAAAGTGAAGAAAAAAAAGGAAGAAACACTTTCAGCATTACTTGCACAGCAGCCCATAAATTAGGGTCAGTTCCAGGGAATCGGATAAAGCGGTGGCCCGGCATAAGTGGCCCCAACCGGGGTTGAGGCGGGAGATCTTCGAGACAAAACCCCTGGGGAACAGTTGCCAGGGAGCGGGGCAGACAGCCACTACACAATGCCATATAGTGAGATGTGTGCATAATTGGCATCTGCCCAAATCTGTGAACAAATATAAAGTAAAGTAATAAGAAGCAGTCAATAAAAATGATGAGTTGCTTGACTATGAGTAAGGTGTGGAGTGAATGTGAGTGTGAGTGCGTGCAAGTATGATTAAGTATGTGCAATGGTGGGGAATGTGTAAATAATGAAATTGATTAAATTATAGATAATTTAATTATTTATCTATTACTTTTTAGCTCATTTATGCATCCAACTCCTGACGATTGGCAACAGACCATGAAACAGGCCATGAAACGCGTCGAGTGTTCATCTATGGGTGCCAAGTATAAGTTGGCCCTGATAACCGTATCATATTACAACTCATCAATTTCACATATCATGTATCAATTATCTGTATTTATTTTGTCTGTCACAAATCATGTTCATCAATTAATTATGTGCTATTAAATGTATTATTATTATTATTATTATATATATTGATTCTTTATAACTACATTCTGTATCATAAATGTTTCACCGTTATCAGTTTTATTATGCTTACTATTATTATGAATTATCCCTAGGGGATTGTGACATTCAATTTACTCATTTTTATTCCATACATTATTACACACACCAACATGCCTCATGTAAAGTCCCAACCCCACTTCTCTTTGTTTTCGCATGACATTCAGGGATGGAGGTATGCTGCTGATGTTGTTGCTCTAGGTTGAGACAGGTCACATTAATTTCTAGTTCACAGTCCATAAGGGTTGCCTTTTTAACCACTTCCCACCCGGTCATATGACGTCCTTCAGAAACGGAAGGGCTCACGACTGTCAGAGAAGGACTTTTTCTACCCTTGCTCGCCATGCTCCTGCGTGCACGCGCGGCGGATCGGCGCTCCGGCGCACACACCTGCGCGGGCCGATGGTGCTGCGCTTGTGCACAACAGCTCGCGTGTGCGCGCAGGGGCTTGCGAGTGCGCACGGTAGCGCACGCGTTGTGCGTAATGGCGCACGCCAGGGCGCACGCTATGGCGGGGCTATTTCAGACGCCTCTGGCGCCCAGACAGGTTGCTGGTTTGTCATCAGCTTCCTGTTTGTGCCTGTTTCTAGTTTGCTATACCTGACTACCTGCTGTGACCCGGACTGTTCCTGACTACGCTGCTGCTCTCTTTGATCTGACCCTCGGCTTGCTTAATGGACTTTGCTTGAACTGCCTACTAGTGTTTGACCCTCGGCCTGCCTAACGGACTTGCTTACCTGCCTTACCCGGATTTGACCTCTGGCCTGTTTCACAAACTTGTTTACTTCCTCTGGTACCCGATTCCTCTGTCCTGCACCAGACCTTCAGCCAGTTCCTGAACCTCAGCTAATCCTCCATACAGCTCTTCAGTCTTTCCAAGGAACTCACCCCTGCCGGTGGCCCGTGCCTCCGCATGCCACCTGTTCCCTGTATCACCTTCAGGGGACGGGGTGCACGTGGTCGCAAGGGCGAGCCGCTCTCGGCATCTCAGCCTCGGTAAGTACTACCCGTGACAAAGGTAAAGCGCCTATGATGTAGGCTCTATACCATGTGATCAGCTGTGTCCAATCACAGCTGATCACAGTGTAAATAGGAAGTTTCAGCTATCGACATTCCTCCCCTCATGCGCTGTCAGCTGATAAGTGGCTTTCCTCACAGGGGAGATCAGTGATGCCTGTCAATGCCCATCAGTGATGCCAACCAGTGCCCACCAGCGATGCCAATCAGTACCCATCAATTATGCCTGTCAGTGCCCATCAGTGGCGCCTATCAGTACCGTCTGTCAGTGCCTATCAATGCTGCCCATCAGTGCCCATATGTGCTGCCTATCAGTGCGCATCAGTGCCGCCTCATAGTGCCTATTATTGCCCATCAGTGCCGCCTATCAGTGCCCATAAGTTCCATCTACCAGTGCCCATATGTGCTGTCTATCAGTGCACATCAGTGATGCCTATCAGTGCACATCAATGGTGCCTATCAGTGCACATCAGTGATGCCTATCAGTGCCCATCAGTGCTGCATATTAGTGCCTCCTCATCAGTACAGATAGTTACATAGTAGGTAAGGTTGAAAAAAGACACAAGTCCATCCTGTATGTTGTGGTCATTTAGGATGCCTATCTAATAGTTTTTTTAAATAATCTATGCTCCCTGCTGAAACCACCGCCTGTGGAAGAGAATTCCACATTCTTACCGCTCTTACCGTAAAGAACCCTCTACGCGGTTTCCTGGTTAAATCGCTTTTCCTCCAATTTTAGTGAATGGCCTCGTGTCTTTTTAAATGCCCTTTTGCAGAAAAGTTTTATCCCTATTGTGGGGTCACCAGTAAGATTTTTTTCTGCTTCCAGCCCGTACCTGTCTGCTGTTGCCAGTGCCAGCCTGCTCCTGTCTCCTGCTCACTGGTGTCCATGCGGCACTCCTCTACTGATGGCCTTCCCCTGCTTGATCCAGAAATTCTGTCCAGCCCTGCTGCTAGCAAAGACCAACAGGCACTCGTGTCACTCTGTACTCTTGCACCCCCTGTCTGCTCTATCAGGGGCCCCCTGAGTCAGAGAGGACCTCCTCATCATGTCATGCTCTCCTACCAGACACGTGGCACGCCCCTTCTCATAATATGCAATGTAGCCTCAACTCATTGACAAAGCATGCCAACTGTCATGGATTTTCCAGGACAGTCCCACATCTTGGCTCTCTGTCCTCCCCCCAATGCTGTATCCTGAGCCACGTCCCGGGATCCCAGCATCAACCTTTTTTGAGTTACTGTGTATGTGCAGTAGGTATAGGTATTAATTGTAGGGATTAGGGCAATGAGTGGGCAACCCTGACCATTTATAGACATGTACTCTTCGTTTTCCAAATTAATATTTGGATTAATTTTTCGTTATTCGGAGATTCGACTATATCCAAATACCCGAATTACAGTATAAAGGAATTTTACCGAATGCTCTAAATAACGAAATAACATTTCCGAAATTTGGACTGAAATTCGAATCAAATTTTACATCGAACTCCAGTCGAATTCCAACTGCACACATATCGCTGAACTCAAAGACTGTGTGTGTTATCAGAGCACCATTTCCAAATAAAATGCTGTTTTAGTTAAGCCAAAGGTGATTTAACCGCTTGCCAACCAGCCGCCGTCATAATACTGCGGCAGATCGTCTCGTTCCCATGAATCGCCATAGGTGTACGTCGGCCCTTTAAACAGCTATAGCAGGCGCGTGCCCTCTGCATGGCGGGCGAGCTGATGCGCGTGGCCGTCGGCTGCGATGTCCGCTGTGCACCCGCGATCGCTCCACAGAGAGCCAGAACGGGGATCTGTCAATGTAAACAGACAGATCCCCCTTCTGACAGGGGAGCAGACAGAGATCTGATTTTCCTAGTGATCAGGAACAGCGATCTCTCTCCTCCTCCAGTCAGTCCCCCCCCCCCCTACAGTTAGAATCACCTCCCCAGGGAACACTTAACCCCTTGATCGCCCCCTAGTGTTAACCCCTTCACTGCCAGTGTCATTTATACAGTAATCAGTGCATTTTTATAGCACTGATCGTTGGATAAATGTCACGGGCCCCCGAAAAGTGTCAAAAGTGTCCGATCTGTCTGCCGAAATGTCGCAGTCCAGCTAAAAAAATCGGTGATCGCTGCCATTACTAGTAAAAAAAAAAATGAATGCATAATAAAAATGCCATAAATCTATCCTCTATTTTGTAGACGCTATAACTTTTGCACAAACCAATTAATATACGCCTATTGCGTTTTTTTTTTTACCAAAAATATGTAGAAGAATACATATTGGCCTAAACTGAGGAAGAAAAATGATTATTTTTTTGGATATTTATTAAAGCAAAAAATAAAAAAAATTGTTTTTTTTTTTTTTTTTTTTTTAAATTGTCGGACTTTTTTTGTTTATAGCGCAAAAAAAACCAAAAAAAATCGCAGAGATGATAAAATACCACCAAAAGAAAGCTCTATTTGTGGGAAAAAAAGAACGTCAATTTTGTTTGGGTGTAGCGTGGGGTTATCAGTGGATCTATAGGACTTTAGCATTGGTAAGTATTTATGGTGTATGAGAACAAGGAATAGAGTGTGAACGATATCCCACCCCACCACTGTTCACCCATAGCTAAAGTTCTGGGTGGACGGAACCTTTAATATCATTTAAGAAATGGTGAGATATGGTAGAATTTAATGGATAGAAATAGAAGCAGACATTAGCCACTTGCTGACCGCCCTACATAATTTTTACTGCTACAGAGCTGCAGCTGTGTGCAGGATCACGTATATATATGTGATTCTGCACTACCACCTGCAGGGGGCGTGCGCTGCCAGAGGGCCTCTTCTGCTGTGATCTTTCCCGGCAGAAGCTGATCTGCGGGTGCCAGGCACTTCCTGTCCCCTGGCCCCTGCCGATCGTTGGTAAACATCACAGAACTGGGATCTGCCTGTGTAAACAAGGCAGATCCCCGTTCTGACAGGGAAGGAAGGGATGGATTCTGCGTCCCTGCCAACAGGGAATATAATCCATCTCTTTCCCTAGTAAACGCAGCACATACAGTACACAAAAACACTGGCTAGGCACACAGTTAACCCTTTGGTCGCCTTAGATGTTAAACCCCTTCCCAGCCAGTGTCATTAGTACAGTGACAGTGCATATTTTTAGCACGGATCACTGTATTAGTGTCACTGGTTCCCAAAAAGTGTCAGTTATTGTCAGATTGTCCACTGCCAAATATCGCAGTCCCGCTATAAGTCGCTGATCGCCGCTATTATTAGTATAGAAATGTTTTAAATAAAAATTCTATGAATACATCCCATAGTTTGTAGACGCTGTAACGTTCACGTGAACCAATCAATATACACTTGGGATTGTTTTTACCAAGCTGAATACATATTTTTTCTAAATTTATGAACAAATTTGATTTTTTACATTTTTTTATTGGATACGCAATTATAGCAGAAAGTAAAAAATATTGTCTTTTTTTTTTTCAAAATTGTCGCTCTTTTTTTGTTTATAGAGCAAAAAAATAAAAATGCAGAAGTGATCAAATACCACCAAAAGAAAGCTCTATTTGTGGGGAAAAAAGGACATCAATTTTATTTGGGTACAACGTCGTACGACCGCGAAATTGTCAGTTAAAATAACGCAGTGCTGTATAAAAATGGCCTGGTCATGAACGGGGAGGGGGGTAAATCTTCCGGAGGTCAAGTGGTTAAAAGGATGATAATAAATACATAACCTAAATATTTCACTATTGACATGTTTCAGGAAGACAACAAAGAAACTACTAGCTACAGGAATTATAAAGTGAATAGAAGATAATAAAATAATAATAATAATAATAGTATAATACACACATATATGCATAAATACAAAATGTAATATATGAAAAATGCAGTACAAGAACATTAATCCTCACATTTACCAGAGATCAACCAACGTCCAAAAAGTGTTCTATCCACTCCAGTGGATTGCATTTAAAGGTGCAAAACCCTGAATTGCACATGTGAACCTTAAAACACTCTTCTTCAGATTTGGATCTTTTCCATACCTTAAAGTGATAATAAACACACACTGTGTAATTTATTTTAATTAAGAAAAAAAAAAAACTAAGTACCGTATATACTCGAGTATAAGTCGAGTTTTTCAGCACATTTCTTTGTGCTGAAAGTGCCCCCCTCGACTTATACTTATACTCGAGTCAAGCACTTTTCTGCAGCAAAAAATTTCATTTTCCGAACCAATTTTGGGTCCCCGTATCTCAGGGCCACTTGGTGCTAGGAACCCCAAATTTGGTGTGCAAACCCAGTGGAACTGGTACCACAACATACCTAAAGCTGAAGTTCCTAGCCCTAAGTGGCCCCGAGATACGGGGCCCCAAAATCGGTTCGGAAAATGTCATTCTCTGCTGCAGAAAAGTGCTTGACATTTTCCGAACCGAATTTGGGGCCCCGTATCTCAAGGCCACTTGGTGCTAGAAACCCCAAATTTGGTATGCAAACCCAGTGGAACTGGTACCATAACATATCCAAAGCTGGCGTTCCTAGCACTAAGTGGCCCTGAGATACGGGGCCCCAAACCTGGTTTGCAAAATGTCATTCTCTGCTGCAGAAAAGTGCTTGACATTTTCTGAACTGATTTTTGGGGCCCTGTATCTCTAGGCCACTTGGTGCTAGAAACCCCAGCTTTGGAAATTTTATGGTGCTAGTTTCACTGGGTTTGCACACCAAATTTGGGGTTCTTAGCACTAAGTGGCCCCGAGATATGGGGCCCCAAATTCGGTAAACTGTGTTCATCTGCAGCAATGTCATTTCGGGACCCTTTGGGTTCAGAGACCCCAAATTTTGGCTGCAGCTAGGGGGCATCTAGGAAGCCTTAACTACCAAGTTTGAAGTTCGGGGGACCTATGGCTGCAAATGGGCACAGTGAAGCTGCAAATAGGCACAGTGATGCTGCAAATGGGCATTGTTGACCCTCTTTTCCACTTACAGTAGCTGTGCATTTCTCACCCTCGTCTTATACTCGGGTCAATAAGTTTTTCCCATTTTTTTGTGGTAAATTAGGGCCTCGACTTATACTTGGAACGACTTATACTCGAGTATATACGGTACCTTTTTCCTAATGGATCTACAGCGGTCACGTGACCCAGCTCTCTCTCAGCCTGTCTGCAGAGAAAAAGCAGCAGGAGGTGCTTTTAGTCCTCTGCTGCTGGTCACATGTTCAAAAATATATATATATATATTGGAATACAGGGTAAAAATAAAATAATTAATATCAATAAACTTTTTTTAAATTGTCATACAAATCTATATTTAAAAAGCAATCTTTATTATTTGTTGGCAATTACATGGTGTGGGAGGATTTCTGCCAGTCAAAGACTGTGTCACGCCCCTACAGACCGTGTCTTAGAATAAGAGGGAGGTGAAGCCTCCATCAATCTATATGTAATATCCCGCCCCCATTGTGTGTAACTCGTTAGTGGGCTTGGAGGAGGGAGGGAGGGAGTGGGCTGTCATTTAGCACTGTGTATACGCCCACATGTGTGACTCTATAGTCACATGGGCTGCTCAGATGTGATAGGGAGGAAATGCTCAGCATAGAAACTCACTGAAATCTGAGCATGTGCAGAGTTGCCAACACTGCTCTGCAAAATCCCTAGCTGCATTGGTGACAAGGGCAGAAGGGGGAGATAGAGAGCAGCAGGATCAACCAGGTTTTTTGCAGAATACAGAAAACAAATCTTATAGTGACTGAGTGAGTATGAACAGCATGGAATACACCATTTATTGATCGTTTTTTTATGATGTGTGACACTTTAATCTGCTATAACTGGTTTACATAAAAGACTGAACTCACCACCGCAGTTCCAGCAACCTTTAATAACAAGCATAAAAGTCATAGTTATATTGTAAGTCAGGCTGAAAAAAAGACACAAGTGCATCTAATTCAACCAATCAGGGTGACTGAAAACTGCAAACGCTAAATAAATAAATTAAGTAACATAAAAGAAAAATTATAAATATGCTCAAATGAAATAATAATATAGTATGCCACTAAATACAAATAGGTCTATGGAATTGACGAGATAAAAAAACAGCAAAGTTCAATGGTGTGCACCATACAGTAACCCATAGCCACCATATTTTAGCCGGTGCTAAGCATCCCACACACTGCTCCAGGTGAGATTAGACTCCGCACTGCATAGACACATCTCCGGTGCTGGCTCAGCTCATCTCCATCAAAGCAATCAATTCAACCAGCACCGGGAACAACCGCACACCAAGATGCAAAATTATATTCTTTCTTTAATAAAATAGCCAGCAGAAGCAAGTTCGGTGTTGACACGTTTTGTCCTGGTCACAAAATAACTACCCACACAACATTATATAGAAACAATTAATCTCACATGATCATATTTTAGGCAGCAGTTCAATCGGATAAGAGATTATTTATTACATACATTTATTTAGCCTCAACTATTTATATACTATTTATTTTGTTCTTGCCTCAAAGGAGCTTATGATCTGAGGTCCTTATATCTCATCAGTCCCTGCCCCCAAGGAACTTACAATCTAGGGTCCCTAACTCTCACCAGTCCCTGCCCCCAAGGAACTTACAATCTAAGATCCCTTTCTCTCACCAGTCCCTGCCCCCAGGGAACTTACAATCTAAGATCCCTGTCTCTCACCAGTCCCTGCCCCCAAGGAACTTATAATCTAAGATCCCTGTCTCTCATCAGTCCCTGCCCCCAAGGAACTTACAATCAAAGGTCCCTATCTCTCAACAGTGCCTTCCCTCAAGGTGTTTAGGATCTAAGGTCCCTATCTCACATCAGTCCCTTACCTCAAGTAGTTTAGGATCTAAGGTCCCTATCTCTCAACCCCTCCCCTCAAGGAGCTTACAATCTGTCTCTACCTCATCATGTTTCTCATCAGTACCTGCCCTCATGAGCCTATAAACTAAGGTCCCTATCTCTCATCAGCCCCTCCCCTCAAGGAGCTTATGGTCTGAAGTCCCTACCTCATCTATATCTCTACCCTCAAGGAGCTTATGATCTATGGTCCATATCTCTCATCAGTTCCTGCCCTCAAGGAGCTTACGATCTAAGGTCCCTATCTCTATTCTGTCACTGCCCTCAAGGAGCTTACAGTCTAAGGTCCTTATCACACATCCGTCCCCGTCCTCAAGGAGCTTACCATCTAAGGTTCCTATCTATCACCAGTCCGTGCTCTCAATGTGCTTACCTTCTAAACACCCTATCTCACGTAAGTCCCTCGCTACAAGGAGTTTATGATCTCAAGTCCGTATCTCATCTACGTCCCTGCCCTGAAGGAGCTTATGATCTATGGTCCATATCTTTCATCGGTCCCTACAATCATGAAGTTTATGATCTAAGGTCCTTATCTCTCATCACTCCCTACCCTCAAGGAGCTTACGATCTAAGGTCCCTATCTCTATTCAGTCACTGCCCTCAAGGTGCTTACAATCTAAGGTCCTTATCACACATCCACCCCCTCTTCAAGGAGCTTAACATCTAAGGTTTCTATCTATCATCAGTCCATGCTCTCAAGGTGCTTACCTTCTAAGCTCCCTATCTCACATCAGTCCCTGCCTACAAGGAGCTTATGATCTATGGTCCATATCTTTCATCAGTTCCTACCATCATGAAGCTTATGATCTATGGTCCTTATCACTCCCTAACCTCAAAAAACTTATGATCTAAGGTCCCTATCTCTCATCAGTCCTTGCCCCCAGGGAATTTATGGTCTAAGGTCTTTATCTCTCATCAGCCCCTGTCTATTTAGTCTATGACCCCATGGAGCTTATGATCTAAGGTTCCTTTCAGTTCCTGCACTCAAGGAAATTACAGTCTTAGGTCCTTATCTCCTATCAGCCCCTGCCCTTGAGAAGCTAAAAATCTAAGGCCCTTCTCTCACATCAGTCCCTGCCTTCAATGAGCTTAAAATCTAAGGTCCCTATTACACATCAATACCTGCCCTCAAGGAGATTACCATCTAAGGTCCCTATCTGCCATGGGTCTCTGCTCTTGTGGAGCTTAAAGGGGTTATAAACCCTCATGTTTTTTCACCCTAATGCATCCTATGCAAGGTAACCCCCCGGGATAGCGCTTCTCCTAGCGGGTTATAAGACGCGGGGAGAAGCTACCAGTGCCACCGAGGGACCCCAGAAGTCGAGAAGTCGAGGATCGGAGCCACTCTGTGCAAAACCAACTGCACAGTGGAGGTAAGTATGACATGTTTGTTATTTAAAAAAAACAAAAAAAACAAAGCCTTACAATCACTTTAAAATCTAAGGTCCTTCTCTAACATCAGTTCCTGCCTTCAAGGGGCTTAAAATCTAAGGTCCCTGTCTCTTATCAGTTCCTATCCTCAAGGAACACACAGTCTAAGGTTTCTATTAAACATCAGTCACTGCCCCCAAGGAACTTACAATTTAAGGTCCCTATCTCACATCAGTCCCTGCCCCTTAGGGAGCTTATGATTTAAGATCCCTATCTCACATCAGTCACGTCAGTCCCAGTCCCTGCCCCCCAGGGAACTTACAATCTAAGGTCCCTATCTCTCATCAGTCCCTGCCCCCAAGGAACTTACAATCTAAGGTCCTTTTCTCTCATCAGTCCCTGCCCCCAAGGAACTTACAATCTAAGGTCCCTATCTCTCATCAGTCCCTGCCCCCAAGGAACTTACAATCTAAGGTCCTTTTCTCTCATCAGTCCCTGCCCCCAAGGAACTTACAATGTAAGGTTCCTATCTCTCAAGTGACTTAGAATCTAAGGTTCCTATCCCACATACGATGACCAATTAAGACTGGAGCCAATTACCCTACAAGCATGTTTCTAGATTGTGGGGTAAATCGGAGTACCCGGAGGAAACCCATGTAAGCATTCTATTAAACATCAGTCCCTGCCCCCAAGGAACTTACAATTTAAGGTCCCTATCTCACATAAGTCCATGCCCCTCAGGAAGTATATGATTTAAGATCTCTATCTCTCATCAGTTCCTGCCCCCAAGGAACTTACAATCTAAGGTCCCTATCTGTCATCAGTCCCTGCCCCCGAGGAACTTACAGTCTAAGGTCCTTATCTCTCATCAGTCTCTGCCCCCAAGGAACTTACAATCTAAGGTCCCTATCTCACATCAGTCCCTGCCCCTCAGGGAGCTTATGATTTAAGATCCCTATCTCACATCAGTCACGTCAGTCCCAGTCCCTGCCCCCCAGGGAACTTACAATCTAAGTTCCCTATTTCTCATCAGTCCCTGCCCCCAAGGAACTTACAATCTAAGGTCCCTATCTCTCATCAGTTCCTGCCCCCAAGGAACCCTCAATCTAAGGTCCTTATCTCTCATCAGTCCCTGCCCCCAAGGAACTTACAATCTAAGGTTCCAATCTCTCAAGTGACTTACAATCTAAGGTTCCAATCCAACATACTACGACCAATTAAGACTGGAGCAAATTACCCTATAAGCATGTTTCTGGATTGTGGGGTAAATCGGAGTACCCGGAGGAAACCCCCGTAAGCATTCGATTAAACATCAGTCACTGCCCCCAAGGAACTTACAATTTAAGGTCCCTATCTCACATCAGTCCATGCCCCTCAGGAAGTATATGATTTAAGATCCCTATCTCACATCAGTCACGTCAGTCCCAGTCCCTGCCCCCAGGGAACTTAAAATCTAAGGTCCCTATCTCTCATCAGTTCCTGCCCCCCAGAAACTTACAATATAAGGTCCTTATCTCTCATCAGTCCCTGCCCCCAAGGAACTTAGAAATTAAGATCCCTATCTCTCATCAGTCCCTGCCCCCAAGGAACTTACAATCTAAGGTTCCTATCTCTCATCAGTCCCTGCCCCCAAGGAACTTACAATCTAAGGTCCCTATCTCTCATCAGTCCCTGCCCCCAAGGGACTTACAATCTAAGGTTCCTATCTCTCATCAGTCCCTGCCCCCAAGGAACTTACAATCTAAGGCTCCTATTTCTCAAGTGACTTACAATCTAAGGTTCCTATCCCACATACTATGACCAATTAGGACTGGAGCCAATTACCCTACAAGCATGTTTCTGGATTGTTGGGTAAATCGGAGCACCCAGAGGAAACCCACGTAAGCCCGGAGAAAACATGCAAACTCCATGCAGATCATGCCCAAGCTACTGTGCTGACCTGATTGGCTGCTCCAGGGGCACTTTTCTATTAATGACGGCCATATGTGCTGCTTTATTAAATAAGCGCCTAGACTCCATTTACAAAGCTTTAAATAAAAGGATTCCTATATTAGCCGTGTAACTGTCAATTTCTCATTGGAACTCACAGGCTGAAAATAACTGTCACTTTTTTTTTTTTTTCTTTTCAATAAGGAGCCTTATTATGGCCATTTAGCTTTGTGAATGGTGTGCATCTCCAGAGGGGGGGGGTGCATGAATGTGGATTTAAAGTATATCTGGCAGCGATCAGCTCCATTTCCACGCCGTCTTACCTGTCGGTTTGGAGGGGAGCTCTCTGCAGCTGCAGGCAGGTGCTCAGCTGGTGTCCGGACGCGGGAGATCCTCCGGAATATTTACATTTTTTTTTCAGCAGAATGCGAGCTTCATTAGCAGCGGCGGCGGCTCAGAACGATCAGCTTCTTCCAGCGAGATGAACTGCTCAGACTGAACGACTGTTTTTTTTTTTTTTTTTCTTTTCTGTCCTCGGAAGGTCTGGCAATCTCATCACACTCAGGTGCCTTACACTACCCAATGAATTCTGTGTGCTGATAATATACCAGCCGGGGGTATTGTTACATTAACCCTTCCTGGACCGGCTCAGCCGCATCTATCATAACGCACCGATTCTCTTTTATTACATAAGGCGGCAGCCTTAGCCGGCGTTCGCTGCATGCGACCTTTGAGATGGGACAGGTTGCCATCCTGAGAGTGGGGGTGGGGTGGGGGGGGGTCATCCGCAGCTCGTTAATTTGCTCTTTTAAAATATAAATCCAATCATTAAAATCTCATATAAGGTTTAACATATATCATTTCAAAAGTTGTTTGCAATTTTTTTTTTTTAAATATGCAGATTTTATTAACCCTGTAAAAAAAATTAAAAATAAAAAAAATAAAAATGTATCTTTTTTTTTTTTTACACGTTAACCACTTCAGCTCCGGAAGGTTCACTCCCCTTCATGACCAGGCTGTTTTTTGCGATACGGCACTGCGTTACTTTAACTGACAATTGCGCGGTCGTGCAGCGCTGTCCCCAAATAAAATGTGTGTCCTATTTTTTTTTTTTTCCACAAATAGAGCTTTCTTTTGGTGGCATTCGATCACCTCTGTGGTTTTTATTATTTGCGCTATACAACAAAAAAAGACAATTTTGAAAATTAAAAAAAAAAAGATTTTTTTTACTTTCTGCTAATACATATCCAATAAAAAAAAATGAAAAAATATAATTTTTTCATAAATTAAGCGAATGTATGTCCTTTTTTTTCCCACAAATAGAGCTTTCTTTTGGTGGCATTTGATCACCTCTGCGGTTTTAATTTTTTGCGCTATAAACAAAAAAAGACAGACAATTTTGAAAAAAAAAAAAGATTTTTTTTACTTTCTGCTAATACATATCCAATTAAAAAAAAAATTAGAAAATATAATTTGTTCATAAATTTAGAAAAATTTATGTCCTTTTTTCCCACAAATAGAGCTTTCTTTTGGTGGTATTTGATCACCTCTGCGGTTTTTATTTTTTGCGCAATAAACAAAAAAAACAGACAATTTTGAAAGAAAAAAAAAAGAGATTTTTTTTTTTTTTACTTTCTACTATAATACATATCCAATAAAAAAGATGTAAAAAATCAAATTTGTTCATAAATGTAGGAAAATCTATGTCCTTTTTTCCCCACAAATAGAGATTTCTTTTTGGTGGCATTTGATCACCTCTGCGGTTTTATTTTTTTGCGCTATAAACAAAAAAAGACCGACAATTTTGAAAAAGAAAACTTTTTATTTTTTACTCTCTGCTATAATACAAATCCAATTAAAAATAAAATCAAATTTGTTCATAAATTTAGGAAAATATGTATTCAGCTAAAGAAATCCTAAGTGTATATTGATTGGTTCACATGAACGTTACAGCGTCTACAATCTATGGGATGTATTCATTGAAGTTTGTTTTCTGCTATAAAACATATCCAATTAAAAAAAAAAATGTAACAAATGTTGTAACTTTTTTTGTTTTTTTAAACACATGTTAACCCCTTCGGCTCTGGAAGGTTTACCCCCCCTTTATGAGCAGGCCATTTTTTGCAATATAGCGCTGCGTTACTTTAACTGACATTTGCGCGGCCGTGCAGTGCTGTACCCAAACAAAATGTGGCCTTTTTTCCCCACAAATAGAGCTTTCTTTTGGTGGCATTTGATCGCCACTGGAGTTTTTTTTTTTTTTAATTATTATTATATAAACTACAAAACTTAAAAAATTTGAAAATAAACAATTTTTACTTTCTGCTATAAAACATGTCCAAATGAAAAAAAAAATCAAATTTCTTCATAAATTTAGGCAATAATGTATTCGGCTACATGTTTTTGGTGAAAGAATCCCGATAATTGTATATTGATTAGTTTGCGGGAAAGTTACAGCATTTACAAACGATGGTATACGTATATACTGGGATTATTATTTATTTTTATTTTTTTTTTGTACTAGTAATGGTGGTGATCAGCGACTTATAGTGGGACTGTGATAATGCGGCAGACAATTTGACACTAACTGACTAACTGACATCACCAGTGACACTAATACAGTGATCAGTGCTAATAGTATACACTGTCCTAATAAAAAAGGGAAACAACTGTGATTTCATACCGCACTTAGCACAATCAGTATATAAAAAAACATATAATAAATAAACATATATAATAGAGAAATGAATATATATAAAGTGCAATGTCCATAAACCACCACCAATAAAGTCCCAACAAGTGACAGTGGCATCTTCTTAAAAATTCATGCAATAGATGTGTCTTGTTAAAGTGCTTTCTTCCACCAGCCCCTAGGAAAACATCCTACTCACCAAAGGTGTAAGACAACCATGAAAGGTAGTCAAAACCAGAGTAATAAGCAGACAAATCTGCAGATCACCGGCTCATGAAGAAGCACACCCACCAGGTAGTGGTACCATAAAATCAAGAAGGAACGATCAAGAAGGTACCATAAGATCAAGAAGGAGCAATCAAGAAGGTACCATAAAATCAAGAAGGAGCAATCAAGAAGGTACCATAAAATCAGGAAGGAACAATCAAGAAGGTACCATAAAATCAAGAAGGAGCAATCAAGAAGGTACCATAAAATCAAGAAGAAGCAATCAAGAAGGTACCATAAAATCAAGAAGGAACAATCAAGAAGGTACCATAAAATCAAGAAGAAGCAATCAAGAAGGTACCATAAAATCAAGAAGGAACAATCAAGAAGGTACCATAAAATCAAGAAGGAGCAATCAAGAAGGTACCATAAAATCAAGAAGAAGCAATCAAGAAGGTACCATAAAATCAAGAAGGAACAATCAAGAAGGTACCATAAAATCAAGAAGAAGCAATCAAGAAGGTACCATAAAATCAAGAAGGAACAATCAAGAAGGTACCATAAAATCAAGAAGGAGCAATCAAGAAGGTACCATAAAATCAAGAAGGAGCAATCAAGAAGGTACCATAAAATCAAGAAGGAGCAATCAAGAAGGTACCATAAAATCAAGAAGGAACAATCGAGAAGGTACCATAAAACCAAGAAGGAGCAATCAAGAAGGTACCATAAAATCAAGAAGCAACAATCGAGAAGGTACCATAAAATCAAGAAGGAGAAATCAAGAAGGTACCATAAAATCAAGAAGGAGCAATCAAGAAGGTACCATAAAATCAAGAAGGAACAATCAAGAAGGTACCATAAAATCAAGAAGGAACAATCAAGAAGGTACCATAAAATCAAGAAGGAACAAAGGAGCTCCTCATAGTGCAGTAAGTTTATTTTTTTAAAGCTATTAATTTTTATTCTATTTTTTTGCCATTAATTTCTTGTGGACTGCCCCGTGCATATGTACGGCGTCGGGGTGGCCGTACATATTGGATGAACTTATAAGAAGATGCCACTATCACTTGTTGGGACTTTATTGGTGGTGGTGTTCAGACATTGTACAGAGCCCTGTGTTGTTAGTAAACACAGAGCTGTGTGTACTGTGATTCTCTGAGCCGATCAGCAGGTCCCAGCTATAAATCATTGGCTGGGACCTCCTGACGGACTTGTGCTGTACCAAATCACAGCACAGATCTGCGTGTGCTCCACCTACCCGAAAATGCCAGATCACGTACATGTATGTGATCTGGTGCAGAACAACCACCTCGTCGCCATATATATTGCACAGGGCAGTCCACAAGAAGTTTCAAGTTAATGGCAAAAAAATAGCAGATTAAAAATGAATAGCTTAAAAAAATAAAAATAACATAACCAGCCCATGCTGCAATATTCAGCTTCAATACAGAGATTTTCCTGTGCAGTAATTTTTTCTGCTGCTAGATGTCCTCAGTCAGATGGCCAGCATCATTTAACTCTCTTCCTCGGAGCCCAGGGTTTCCTGGACCCACCCTCAGCCTGGGGTTGGACAGTGAAAGGAGAAGTAGCACAGTGATGACTTCATCTCTCTGTCACTCTGCTCTATCCTTCTATCAATATGCTTCTTGTCAGCACATACACTGATTTGCTCCTTGTGCTGCTTCTTCCTCTTACACTCCAGCCTCAGGGACTGCAAGAGGCTGATGCCAGGTCACGTGCATGTACGTACACTATATTACAAAAAAGTATTGGGACGCCTGCCTTTACACACACATGAACTTTAAAGGCATCCCAGTCTTAGTCCGTTGGGTTCAATATTGAGTTGGCCCACCCTTTGCAGCTACAACAGCTTCAACTCTTCTGGGAAGACTGTCCACAAGGTTTAGGAGTGTGTCTATGGGAATGTTTGACCATTCTTCCAGAAGCGCATTTGTGAGGTCAGGCACTGATGTTGGAGGAGAAGGCCTGGCTCGCAGCTCTAATTCATCCCAAAGGTGTTCTACCAGGTTGAGGTCAGGACTCTGTGCAGGCCAGTCAAGTTCCTCCACCCCAAACTCACTCATCCATGTCTTTACGGACCTTGCTTTGTGCACTGATGCGCAGTCATGTTGGAACAGGAAGGGGCCATCCCCAAACTGTTCCCACAAAGTTGGGAACAGGAATTTGTCCAAAGTGTCTTGGTATGCTGACGCCTTAAGAGTTCCCTTCACTGGAACTAAGGGGCCAAGCCCAACCCCTTAAAAACAACCCTGCACCATAATCCCCCTCCACCAAAATGATTTCAGCAAGGGGGTAGATTTGTACTGGGGGAATTTATGCTCATACATCTTGAGGAGGGGCATGGGCTCTAGATGACCTTGTCCCATCACTGATTAGACCCACAATGTCTCCCCTGCAATACTTCCATCCAATAGTATTGGATGTTGGCAGGCAGGATCTAATATCTGTGAACCTAGACATGCTCAGTGCAGAGCCCTTCTGGGTTCACAAAAGAGAGGGAAGATTAGTGAGTGGATATTCCCCAGTCCTCCTGTCTGAAGGTCACTCTGCAATCCTGAACAACTGGTATTAACCCCAAGTATTACTTGGACCAGGGATTTTATGGTAAAATGGGATTTGGGATTACTGTTTTTACATTTAATTCCCAGCAAGGGTAATGCTTGGAGGTTAAAGGAATTCCTGAAGATACTGCCATGAAGGATGTCGTCCAGATTAGCCATTCACAACCAGGGTTCCGAGGAAACTTAAGGTTCCTCCAGAGGTTGTTAGGGGTTCCTTGAGCAATGAGCAATTTTTGCCTCTCAGATAAATTCCCACTTACACCATTTATCTTTTTTAGCTATCTATAAGAGGAGGATTCATTCTACTGACCACAAATGTGAGGAGCATTTTTCTCCTTGACCATCAAACTAATGTACAGTGAGCTTTAGATGTAGTCATTTTCTGCAGGGTTTCCCTGAGACTTGAAACATTATTTCAAGGGTTTCCACATATTAAAACGGTTAAGAAAGGCTGGTCCAGATACTTCCTGTTATAGGCTGACAACAGTCTCCTAATTCTACTCCTGTATTGTCACCCTGTTGCAGCATATGTAGGGGTTACAGTCCCCATCCCCCGTGACGTGAGTGACAAAAGTACAAAGGAGTAGAACCTCTGGCCATAATTCCAGACTCTGTTCCTGCCCACTTGGAATTTTGGGTGTTCCTGCTCTTTATGTGTCCCAGCTCATCCATAATATAAAAATAAATATAAAATCCAATTGGGATGGTGGGAACCCCTCATAATGGGCACAGCTGGCATACAGACCTGGGGACTCAGCACATGGATGATGGGAACTCCTCATAATGGGCACAACAGGTGTACAGACCCAGGAACTCAGCTCAGGGATGGTGGGAACCCCTCATAATGGGAAAAGCAGGTGTACAGACCTAGGAACTCAGCTCAGGGATGGTGGGAACCCCTCATAATGGGCACAGCAGGTGTACAGACCCTGGTACTCAGCTTAGGCATGGTGGGAACCCTTTTGATGGGAACTGCAGGTGTACAGACTCAGGACCTTAGCGCAGGAATGGTAAGAACCCCTTATAATGGACACAGCAGGTGTACAGATCCAAGAACTCAGCACAGGGATGGTGGGAATCCCTTATAATGGGCACTGCTGATGTACAGACAGGGAACTCGGTACAGGGATGGTGGGAACCCCTCATAATGGGTACAGCAGGTGTACAGACCCAGGAACTCAGCACAGGGATGGTGGGAAGCCCTCATATGGACACAGCAGGTGTTCAGACCCAGGAACCCAGCTCAGGGATGGTGGGAACCCCTCTTGAAGGGCATTGCATGTGTACATACCTAGAAATTAAGAACTGGGATGGTAGGAACCTTCTTAATGGGCACTACAGATGTACAGACCCCGGAACTCAGGACAGAGTTGGTGGGAACCCCTCTTAATGGGCACTACAGGTGTACAGACCCCGGAACTCAGCACTGAGTTGGTGGGAACCCCTCTTAATGGGCACTGCAGGTGTACAGACTGGGGAACTCAGCACAGGGATGGTGGGAACCCCTAATGATGGGTACAGCAGGTGTACAGACCCAAGAACTCAGCACAGGGATGGTGGGAACCCCTCATAATGGGCACTTCTGGTGTACAGACCTGGGAACGCAGCACAGGGATGGTAGAAACCTTCACAATGAAAACAACAGGTGTACAGACCCAGGAACTCAGCACATAGATGGTGGAAACTCCTCGAGATGGTCACAGTAGTTCTGAACTCAGTACTAAGATCTTGCCAGAAAAGTCTCTGAGAGATAAAATACGCTGTTACAAGGTTCACCTCTCTGGAATCCACCAATGAATTACTTATTTTCGGTGGATTGACCCTTGAAGCAGAGATCCCTCTGTGAACAATCTCAGACTTTTCTTTCTCTGTGAACTTTATCTTTCCCATTCACTTTCACCTTTGATTTCTCTCTGCCTTCTTGGGAAATCTTGTTTACAATGGGCATATGCAAAAACATGTAAAGTGGTGCATGGATCAGAGCACTGGAGGGTGACCTACTTATGTAAATGTATCCTCGTGTTTTCTGCTCAGATCAGAGAACTCTGGGAAGATGGTGGATGGGGGGGGGGGGGGGGGGTGGAAACGTGTCCTGGTTCTGAGGTACAGTATCTGTGTTGGGCTTACCTAGATTTCCATTTAAAGGGAAAGTAGTGTGTTTTTCAGTGGGAGCATATATTACCGTCTATTTGCAGTGTAATGTCATTATTTATTTGACTTTCACATTTCTACTTATTTTCTCATCCATATTTTTTGTTACAGTGTTAACTAGAGAGATTTATAGATTGACCACTAGGGGGAGCTCTGTAGTTGGCTCAGCCAAGTCTTCCACAAATAAATCCCACAAGCCCCTTCTTAAAATGCTAGTCGCCTGGCTGTTATGCTAACCCCCTGGCATCACATCTTTCTGACCCGGAAGAAAACAAAAAATTCTTCTCTGTATATTCTTGTCGAATGACTCAGTATCAAACCAAAGGGTTCAGAATGACAGCCAGACAAGGGGCATTTCCAGGGCAAGGAACCAGTGGCAGTGTTCAGAATTAGCTTTGTTTGGCAGTTTCAGAGATAAGATGCCAGCCTCACAGGGAGGGCATTGTTTTCAATGGGTTGGCCAGAGAGTGGACTTGTACAGTCATGGGCAGAAATATTGGAACCCCCCTGGCATTTCTGTCAAGATCATGCAACGCTTTGCCCAGAAAATTGTTGCAATTACAAATGTTAAGGCATGTTTACGCAAATGTTCTCACGTTTATTTCTTCTGTTTGTATTGGTATGACACAAAAAAAAGGAAGAAACAAAAAGCCACATCCTTCACAGTGTGTTTCCCAGTGCTAAACCTTTCATCCAATTTCTAAATTGTTGCATTTGTACATTTTAAAAGCCAATATAAAGAAATAGTAGTGGTATAAAAAAAATCCTCGTGGATTAAATTAACCTTTTTTTTGGTTAATTCTCCTTTAAGGGGGTGTGGCAGGGGGAGTGTCCTATGCCTACATACATTTTTTTTAGTAGGTGTCCCTCAATCCCGTCTCAAAATGTTGGGAGGTATGCATGTTATCTCAGCTTGGCTTCATTGGATGAGTTTACCAAAAATGTAAATATTGCAAAATAAACAGCCTCATGCCACATAACTAAGCTCCATTTCAAGCTGAATAAACACAATTATTGATGTATCTTAAATAGAAAACTATCTTTAGATAGATTTTTACTCCAAAAAGCATTTTATTAAAAAAAAAAATGTGATAAAAAAAAAAAAATACGATTTAAATTAAAAAAAAAAATCTGAATTTTTTTGATTAAAAAAAAAAAAAACATCGATATTTATCCACCCTGTTGCTGGCCAGTTCATTACGCTCCAGCTTCTTTGTCTTAAACCATTTCTGAGTGCTTTTTTACGTGTGCTTTGGGTCATTGTCCTGCTGTAAGACCAAAGACCTCTGATGGAGACCCAACTTTCTGACGCTGGGCCCTAAATTGCACCCCAGAATTCTTTGGTAGTGTTTAGATTTCATAATGCCATGCACACGGCCAAGACATCCCAGCGCTAGCAGCGCCAGCAGCAAAGCAACCCCAAAACATGAGTGACCCTCCACCATGCGTGATTGTAGGGACTGGAATCTTCTCATTTAACCTCTTGCTTACTGGGCACTTAAACCCCCCTTCCTGCCCAGATCAATGTTCAGCTTTCAGCGCTGTCACACTTTGAATGACAATTGCGCGGTCATACAACACTGTACCCGTATGACTTTTTTATCATTTTTTTAACACAAATGGAGCTTTCTTTTGGTGGTATTTAATCACCACTTGGGTTTTTATTTTTTGCTAAGCAAACAAAAAAAAGACAGAAATTAAAAAAAAAAACAAAAAAA
Organism: Lithobates clamitans; assembly: GCA_037952925.1. Taxonomy (NCBI): domain Eukaryota; kingdom Metazoa; phylum Chordata; class Amphibia; order Anura; family Ranidae; genus Lithobates; species Lithobates clamitans. Next base: position 77,298 of record JBBGZY010002548.1, on the reverse strand, counting down.
ACATGTTTCATAGTTTTTTATAAAATTTTGCAAACGGGTAATTTTTCTCCTTCATTGATATTCGTTGATGAGGCTGCACTGATGGGCACTGATGGGTACTGATGGGCTGCACTGATGGGCTGCACTGATGGGCACTGATGGGCTGGACTGATGGGCTGCACTGATGGGCCCTGATGGGCTGCACTGATGGGCACAGATAAGGCAACACTGATAGGCACAGATAAGACGACACTGATGGGCACTGATAAGATGGCACTGATGGGCACTGATAACACGCCACTGATGAGCCCTGATGGGTGGCACTGATGAGTGGCACTGATGGGTGGCACTGATAGATGTCACTGATGAGAACTGGTTGGTGGCACTGATGGGCACTGGTAGGTGGCACTGGTAGGTGGTATTGATAGGCAGCATTGGTGATGACGCACTGTTTGGTGATTTATAGGTGGCAATGTGGGCACTGATAGGTGGCACTGTGGGCACTGATAGGTGACACTGGTGGGCACAGAAGCCTCTCCACGACCGGGACCGATGTCCCTCTTGCAGCCGCCGGTGATGGGCTTTTTTTTCTCTCCTCACGCTGAAAAATAGCCGATTACCGGCTTTGTTAACGTCACATGATCAGCTGTCATTGGCTGACAGCTGATCACGCGGTAAGGGGTCGGAATCGACCCCTTACTCCGATCTTTGATCAGCCGAGTCTCAGACTCGCCGATCACAGAGCGCGCCGCGTGTGCCCTGCAGGGGGGCGCACAGGCCGCTCAAGCACGGGAGGACGTCCAGGGACGCCCTCCCGGCAAATTACGTCCACGCTGCAGCCGTCTTTCGCCTATAGCGCGGAAAGGGAAGTGGTTAAAGGCCTCATTTCTTTTTCTGAAAACAGTAGACTGATGGGCTTTACCAAAAAGCTGTCATTTTTGTTTCGTCTGTCCACAGCACATTTCCCCAAAAGGATTTTGGCTTCCTCAGGTAAGTTTTGGCAAACTCCAATCTGGCTTTTTTTATGATTCTGTGTCAGCAGTGGGGTCCTCCTGGGTCTCCTACCATAGTGACCCTTTTCATCCAGATGGCGACGTATATGGCGAGCTCACACAGTTGTCCCCCGTGCCTGAAGGTCTGCTTGAATTCGCCTGGAAGTTGTTCCTTATCCACCATTCCAACAATCCTTTGTTGCAATCTTTGATCAGTTCTTCTCTTTCCTCCACGTTCCGGGAGGTTAGCTGCAGTGCCACGGGCTATAAACTTCTTGACAATGTTGCGCACAGTGGACACAGGAACATTAATATCTCTGGAGATGGACTTAATATATGGACTGAATATATACTGAGAAGGAGCAGTGAAGCATTTTCTCCTTTTGTTTAGAAATTTTTTTTTTTTTGGGTAGAAGTGGGGGGGGGGGGGGTTATTTACAGTAGACATGAGCACTGCCCGAAAATTTGTTCGTTTTTGTTTCATTCATTTTATTTGTTTTTTTTTTTCGGGTCATTCGTTATGATTACAATTTCTAAATTTGTAAATTTGTGAATTCGTAAATTTGAAAATTCTAAAATTCTAAAATTCGTAAATTCTAAAATTCGTAAATTCAAAAATTTGTAAATTAAAAAATTAAAAAATTTGTAAACTCGAAAATAAGAAAGAAAATCCGAGAATTCGAAAGAATAACATCCTAACTAACTAACTAATAATAACTAACTATTAAATTATAGGTAAATTATAGGTATTGGAATTTCCTTTCAAATTTGGCTGTTAGTGAACGTAACGAATACGAATTTATCCGAAGTTGCGAATTATCCAAAATAAGGAATGTCATATCTAAACGAATGGAACGAAACAAATTAATAATAAAAATAATAAAAAGTTTTATTTATTATTATTGTCATTTATTATTATTAACTCGTTACATTCCATTCGTTTAGATGCGGCATTTGTTATTTCGGATAATTCGAAAACTTCGGATAAATTTGTATTCGTTACGTTCACTAACAGCCAAATTGGAAAGGAAATTCCAATACCTATAATTTAATAGTTTGTAATAGTTAGGTTATTATTAATTAGTTATTAATTCACATTTTCAAATCTTCGGGCTTTCGAATTTTCGAATTTACGAGTTTCAGAATTTTTGAATTTTCAAATTTTCAAATTTACGAATTTACGAGTTTCCGAATGTTCAAATTTTCGAATTTACGCATTTACGAATTTTCGAATATTCTGAAAAACTCATTAAAGGGGTTTTGGTTAATTCGGATATTTCCGAATTAACTAATTTGTCGAAATTCGTTAAAAATACTAATTCGGAACTAAATGATTTGCACATGTCTAATTTACAGCAGTTTATTTCATTGTGTTTTTTTTTTCTTTGCATTATACACATTTTCACATTCCCTATTGACTCCAAAAATTACTCCGTTCATCATTAGTTTGTACATAATCTGAAACATTTGATTAACAAAAAAGAATTTAAAAAAAATATATATATATATATATATATTCTTTTTTTTTTTTTTTTTTTTTTTTTACAAAGTGGTCTTATTATTTATTAATACCAATTATTAACAAAAAAAACCCTTCATTGCTTATGCAGCTTCCCCTCCCCCGTTCACTATATGCACTCTTCCACTTTTTGATGCAGATGAAACCGGTCAGTTTTAATTCTATTTTTTTTTACTTTTTTGCTTTTTTGTTTTTTTTTATGCCTTCATAGCATTTAGTGTCTTCCTCATTTCTCTGTCACAATTCAGAGGTGATAAAAAAAAAAAAAAGACATCAAAGCGAATTTCATGACTCATTATTTAGCCGCCGACGCCAAACCTCTCGCCTGCTTCTGAAGGTGACTGCCTGATTTATCGCTGAGTTACAGACTCTGAGCCCCGGAGGGTTTTTATGGTCAGCCCCACCCACAGCTAATAAGGCCGACTGCTACCCCTATTATAATTTATTACAAGTGACCTTTTGTCTTAATAGGAGGATGGCGTAGTGCGAGCAGCCTTGAAATCGCCTAATGGCAATCAGTCACGTCAAATTCTCCTTGCAGGTTATTATGTGTCCTTAAAATTAACCAAGAAAAGAGGTACGCATGTCCCTTTAAATTCAATGCGAAATGAAAAGCACATGAAATAAAATGAATGAAAAACTCCACAGGCCGGCTCCAACGCTCAGTTCCACCGCAGAAGAGCTCAGGAATGGAACTTTATGATTCACATATCCCTTTCAGGCACATGACCCATCAAAGAATAAAGAATGGAACAAGAAGCCTCATGGTGCAGTATATTTAAAATCAAATTTAATGAAAGGAAGATTGCACTTAGCTTGTAGCAGTAATACAAGCGGTATAAACACAAATGTGCTCTGCTGCGGAGACCTGCCGGCATGCATGATGACATCACAGATACAGCTCCACCCAATGTGTTTAGTCGTAACTGCATTCCCAGTTACACCAAACATTATCTTGATGAAAATATATATATATATAGTATCTCACAAAAGTGAGTACACCCCTCACATTTTTGTAAATATTTTATTCTATCTTTTCATGTGACAACACTGAAGAAATGACACTTTGCTACAATGTAAAGTAGTGAGTGTACAGCTTGTATAACAGTGTGATAAATTTGGTGTTATCGCTCTCACTCTCTCATACTGGTCACTGGAAGTTCAACATGGCACCTCATGGCAAAGAACTCTCTGAGGATCTGAAAAAAAGAATTGTTGCTCTACATAAAGATGGCCTAGGCCAGTGGTGGCGAACCTTGGCACCCCAGATGTTTTGGAACTACATTTTCCATGAAGCTCATGCATTCTGCAGTGTAGTTGAGCATAAGAAGAGCTATAAGAAGATTGCCAAGACCCTGAAACTGAGCTGCAGCACGGTGGCCAAGACCATACAGCGGTTTAACAGGACAGGTTCCACTCAGAACAGGCCTCGTCATGGTCAACCAAAGGGGTTGAGCGCACATGCTCAGCGTCATATCCAGAGATTGTCTTTGGGAAATAGACGTATGAGTGCTGCCAGTGTTGCTACAGAGGTTGAAGGGGTGGGGGGGTCAGCCTGTCAGTGCTCAGACCATACGCCGCACACTGCATCAAATTGGTCTGCATGGCTGTCATCCCAGAAGGAAGCCTCTTCTAAAGATGATGCACAAGAAAGCACGAAAACAGTTTGCTGAAGACAAGCAGACTAAGGACATGGATTACTGGAACCATGTCCTGTGGTCTGATGAGACCAAGATAAACTTATTTGGTTCAGATGGTGTCAGGCGTGTGTGGCGGCAACCAGGTAAGGAGTACAAAGACAAGTGTGTCTTGTCTACAGTCAAGCATGGTGGTGGGAGTGTCATGGTCTGGGGCTGCATGAGTGCTGCCGACACTGGGAAGCTACAGTTCATTGAGGGAACCAGGGAAACATTTTTGTTGCAAGGTAAAAACGCAGTGTGTGCACCAAAGATGCAGCAAGCAGTATTTTTGATACTGAAAAAAGATGCCGATAATGGCCGACAATTCCTATTAATTTAAATTCATATTATTAATGGTAATTAAAAAGTCAAATATAATACAATTATTTTTAAAAAAAATATATATATTTTTTTAAAACTGTCTATTTTGGGTTTCAGCCAAGTGGATCCTGGATTTTTGGTTTTGCCACCGAATTTTGCACCGTTAGTATAAATGCTTTCAAAAATATTTATTTTAATTGTTTATTTTTATCAATTTACAAAATGCAAAGTTAGCCAACAAAAGAAAGTCTAAATGAAATCAATATTTGGTGTGGCTACCCTTTGGGTTCAAACCAGCATCAGTTCTTACACTTGCACAAAGTCAGGGATTTTGTAGGATTAGAGTCAGGTGTTGATTAACCAATTATACCAAGCAGGTGCTAATGATCATCAATTTCATATGTAGGATAAAACTAGGGTTTTTCAAGACCGAGTACAAGTACCGATACTTTTTTCAAGCACTTGCCGATAACGATAACTGATACTTTTTTAATGTCATGTGACAGTGGCACTAATATGCAGCACTGATGGGCACTGATGATGTGTGTACTGTGTCGTCTTTTATTATTATTTTTCTACAATTACATTTTTAAAATTTTGTTTATTTATTTATTTATTTATTTATTTACAATGGGGGGGGGGGGGGTATCAGTGTTTTTTTTTTTATTTTATTTTAATTATTTTTTTACAATTTTAACTTTTAAATATTTATTACAATTTTGTTTTATTATTATTATTATTATTTTTTTTTTTATCAGTCCTGTTTGGGGGAGGGGGGTTTGGTGAAATATCATTTCACCAAACCCCCCCTCCCTGACATCTCCCCTTTTGAGACAGAGAAAGGACTGAGGACACAGATTCCTCAGTCCCTTTCTAAGCAGCCTCAGCTGCACTGGAGAGCAGAGTAAACACAGTTTATGATGCTCAGTTATGAATGGATAGAGTTACTGACTCTGTGCATTCAGAAAAGGAAGGAGCCAATAAATTACTTATTTACCGGCTCCTTCCTCCGCTCTCCATCCTGACAGGTCCAGGACAGGGGGGGGGGGGGGGGCGAGGAGGACAGGGGGAGGGGGAGGAGCACAGAGGGGGACCAGAGGAGCATGGAGGGCACGGAGGGGGACAGAGGTGCATGGAAGACACGGAGGGGGACCGGAGGAGCGCGGTGGACATGGAGGGGGACCGGATGACACGGAGGGGGATCGGAGGAGCACAGAGGACATGGAGGGGGACCGCAGGAGCAAGGAGGTCATGGAGGGGGACAGGAGGAGCATGGAAGACACGGAGGGGGACCGGAGGAGCGCGGTGGACATGGAGGGGGACCGGATGACACGGAGGGGGATCGGAGGAGCACAGAGGACATGGAAGGGGACCGCAGGAGCAAGGAGGTCATGGAGGGGGACTGGAGGAGCATGAAGGACACGGAGCAGACCAGAGGAGCATGGAGGACATGGAGGGGGACCAGAGGAGCACGGAGGACATAGAGGGGGAATGGAGGGGCACAGAGGGGGGACTGGAAGAGTACGGAGGACATGGAGGGTGACTGAAGGAGCATGGAGGGGGACCAGAGGACATGGAGGGGGATCGGAGGAGCACGGAGAACATGGAGGGGTACCGGAGGAACACAGAGGGGAACCGGAGGACATGGAGGGGGATAGGAGGAGCACAGAGGACATGGAGGGGGACCGCAGGAGCACGAAGGACATGGAGAGGGACCGGAGGAGCATGAAGGACACAGAGGGGGTCCAGAGGAGCACAGAGGACATGGAGGGGCAATGGAGGAGCACCGAGGGGGACCAGAGGGGACTGAAGGAGCACGGAGGGGGACTGGAGGAGCATGGAGGACATGGAGAGGGACTAGAGGACACAGAGGGGGACTGGAGGACACGGAGGGGGACCAAGGGACCAGAGGAGCATGGAGGACATGGAGGGGGGCTGGAGGAGCACGGAGGGGGACTGGAGAAGCACGGAGGGGGGCTGGAGGAGCACGGGGGACATGGAGGGAGACTGGAGGAGCATGGAGGACACAGAGGGGGACTGGAGTAGGACCGGAGAAGCACAGAGAGGGGGATCGAAGGAACACGGAGGAGGACACAGGGGACAGTCAGGGGTGATCGGTGAGGCGGTGGGGGGGGAGTTACAAGCACGTCCGTGCAGAATAAAATACTCCAACGCGTATAGGCCTTCAGGCCTTAATCATAGCACCTATGATTATGGTGCTAAAATGAAGGTCTGATGGCCGAAACGCGTTAGCATATTTTATTCTGCATTGACGATGTAGCCAATAAGAGTTACCCTAGTTGGATGACACTGAGTTGCTGGCTAAATTTCATCCTTTGTGATTTACACGCCTCCTCTAGGGTGCGCATCATCACACAAGCTAGGCTTCCAATACTTCAGGACTTGGGATGAGCTCAGTTGTGTTAGCTTACTTTCTTTCCTGCAGTCTTGTTGGCATGCTATTGTTTCTTTTTTATAAAGGATACCAAGGGTCTTTGGGGGGAAGCGGGGAGTTGAGGTTGAGGTAAAAATCCTGGAGTTCCTTTTTTTATGGATTAAAAGGGAGCCAATAAAAGAAGCTCAGTGTTGGGGTTTCCATACACTTTCAATGGATGTAGACCAAGTTCTGGATTTCTTTGTGATTTATTGTGTTATAAAATAATACATTAACACATAATATAACATAATAATACATATTGCATATTGAATAATAAAAATAAAAAGTCTCCACAGCTATGATTTTATTTTCAATATAAATAAGAATAAATCCAGTAATAGATGAACCAGAAGCATTGATGTTTCAACCAAATGTGAGCTTATTTTTATTTTTTTGGAAGTAGGAAAGGTTTTTAACCTCTTGCTGACCATATAACGCTCATCTGTGGGAGCTGAGAGGGTGATTCTTAATGCCCACACGCTGCACACATGCATCCATGAGGGGGCTGAGGTTTCCCAGGACAGTGACCAAGCTGTCGCAGACAGCTCCCGGTCCTTGTTTATAATTGGGAGCTGGCAGAAGAGGCTCCCGATCATGTGACCACTGTGACAGCCAATCACATGGACCATGTAACACATACACTATTTCGCCAAAAGTATTGGGACGCCTGTCTTTACATGCACATGACATTTAATAGCATCCCAGTCTTTGTCCATAGGGTTCAGTATTGAGTTGGCCCACCCTTTGCAGCTATAACAGCTTCAACTCTTCTGGGAAGGCTGTCCACAAGGTTTAGGAGGGTGTCTATGGGAATGTTTGACCATTCTTCCAGAAGCGCATTCGTGAGGTCAGGCATTGATGTTGGACGAGAAGGCCTGGCTTGCAGTCCTCCCTCTCATTCATCCCAAAGGTGTTCTATCGGGTTGAGGTCAGGACTCTGTGCAGGCCAGTCAAGTTCCTCCACCCCAAATTTTCTCATCCATATTTCTTTATGGACCTTGCTTTGTGCAATGGTGAGCAGTCATGTTGGAACAAGAAGGGGCCATCCCCAAACTGTTCCCACAAAGTTGGAAGCATGGGCAAACATTCCCATAGACACACTCCTAAACCTTGTGGACGGCCTTCCCAGAAGAGTTGAAGCTGTTATAGCTGCAAAGGGTGGACCAACTCAATATTGAACCCTATGGACTAAGACTGAGATGCCATTAAAGTGCATGTACGTGTAAAGGCACGCGTCACAGTACTTTTGACAGTATAGTGCTAAGAGCATGCTCCCAGCACAATGACCAAGCTGTTAGATAGCTTCCGGTCCTTGATTATGATTGGAAGCTGGCGGGACAGGCTCCCGATCATGTGACCACTGTGACAGCCAATCACAGGGACCATGTAACACATATGTACGGTGGCAGGGAGGGTGAGCCTTAACGCTCACATGCTGCACATATGTGTCCATGGGGCCTAAGGCTTCTGTGCTGGGATAGTGCTCACTGCATGCTCCCACCACAAAAAACAAGCCGTCACCAACAGCTCCCAGTCTCGTTTAATGATCAGGAACTATTGGGACGTCAGTGATCACATGATTGGGAAATCTGTTCCACCTCCCATTATCAAGACCCAGTTAGATTATCACCTGGAGGGGACAGGAAGGGGCTAACTGTTGTCTGTGCCCCCAATGGTTTGACACTTTATCTTCTCACCTTGTACTTTATGGTCTCTTCTGCACTTCTGCACTTTATGGTCTCATCCTGGTAACCATCATCCCCAGGGACAGAAAGCAATGGAAAAACCAACATAGCTGTCACCGGAACAGAAACAGAGAGGAAATTTTCCACTTGGGACACCTGTTACAATGACAACTAAGAAGGGATTTCCACTGACTTTGGAAAGATGTCTATTGGCTTCCTGTTGTGTCTCCAGTGGGATAAATAAATGATAAAAAAAAATGATATGGGTTTTAACCATTCCCTATTTGATCTAAACCAAAAAAAATAACAAAAATTTGACTTTCAGTCCACTTCTAATCAATGCACAATACATCCAGAGGCCTCCCGTTTAATCCTCGCCTTCAATTTCCTCAGTTCTTGGTTGTCTTCCCCAATAATCAGTCCGCATTCGGTCAGCTTCCAGGACTCTTCCAACAGTTTCTGGTCAAAGTATTTATGTGCCGTTTGGCTGAATATCTGCGCCAGCCTTGTCCTCCCTGGAGAATCGCTAATGGCAGCCAACGCAAATGTGCTGTCCAGACTTACCGCCTTCACATATTGTCGGCAAGAGGCCTCCTCCTCCCTGTTCAGAAGCAGCAAGCGGCCCTTAAAGCAGAAGTCCTCTATTTGAGTCCTCAGGTCATTTGCGCTGTGCCGCTGGATGGCCATGTCCATGTCGCTCACCGCGCCTTTATAATCTCCAAGGTGGGTGAGGCATGAGGCACGGAGACGGAGGTACTTGGGGTTATTGTTGCTGGAGATGACGGCCAGGGAGAAATATTCCAGAGCTTTCTCATAATGGTTCTCCTGGGAAAGGGAATTGCCTTCTTGTCCCGCGATCTGTAATGATAAATGAGTAGGTCTTAGAAGAAAAAGAGCTTTCTGTGTTACCTTGTAGGAACCAATCAGCATGCACTGAAAGAAGACAGGAAAATGATGATATAATAAGCAGGACAAGTCGCACATTTTTAGTGAATAAAAAACTTTTCAATGAAAAGTGTCAAGAAGACGAAGGATGGCCTTGTTTCCTTCTTTCAGTATATGATAGCTGCTCAGCTGTCTTACTGATCCAATAGTTTGAGTAATTCTTTCCTTTCTCCCTCCCCCCTCATTTCCTTTACACTTCCATCCATCCTTCCCTTCCCTTCCCTTCCCCTTCCCTCCACCTCTTTCTTTTTCCTTTTATTACTTCCACCCTCCCACCACTGTTTCCTCTCTCTTCTGTCTTTTCTCCACGTTTCCCTCCTTACTTTCCTCTCTCCCTCCATCTACTGTTCCCTCTATCCTTCTACCCTTCCTTCCTGTCTTTTTCCCACCTTTATCTTTCTTTCCTTCCTTCTTTTGTTCCTCACTCCCTCCTTTCCTCCTTTTTTTCCCTAACTCTCTCCTTTCCTTTCTCTGTAACTTTTATCTAATTGTCTGTCTGTCTTTCTTCTTTCTCTCCATTCACAGTTCCCTTTTTCCTTCTAACCTTCCTTCCTTCTTTCTCACCTTTCTTTTTTCCTCCCTCTCTCCATCCACTGTTCCCTTTCCTTCCTTCTATCCTTCCTTCCGTTTCCTTCCTTCCATTCCTCTCTCCCTCCATCCATTGTTCCCTCTTTTTTTCTACCCTTGCTTTCTTCTTTCCTTCTCTCCACTCTTCCCTATTTCCTTCTACCTTTCATGTGTTCTTCCTTTCCTTCTTTTCTTCTTTCCTGTCTCCCTCCATTCACTGTTCCTTTTTTCTTTCCACTCTTCCTTCCTTAAATTTTTTTCTCATTTATCTTCTTTCTCTCTTTTCTAATTCCTTCTTTTTTCCTCCTTCCCTCCTTTCCTTCCTTTGTAGCTTTAATCATTCTTTCTTCTTTCCCTCCATCCACTGTTCCCTCCTTCCTTCTACCCTTCTTTTTCTTTCTTTCATCCTTCCTCTCTTCCCTCTCTCCCTCCATCCACTTTTCTCTCTTTCTTTCTCCTTTTCCTTTCATTCTTCCTCCCGTTTCCTTCCTTTCCTCTCTTCATCCATCTACTGTTCCCTCTTTTTTCTAGCCTCACTTCCTTCCATCTCTCTCTCCCTCCCTCCATTCTTCCCACTTTCTTTCTTTTCGCTCTCCTTCTGTCTACTGTTGCCTCTTTATTTCCTTCCTTCCCTCGCTCCCTCCATCTATTGTTTCCTCTTTTCTTCTACCCCTTCCTTCCTTTATTTTTCACCTATTTATCTTTCTTTTTCTCCTACTTTCATTCCTTTTTTACCCCACTCCCTCCTTTCCTTCCTTTGTAACTTTTATCTATCTAATTATCTATTTTTCATTCTTCTTTTACCCCATCCACTGTTCCCTCTTTCCTTCTACCCTTTCTTTTTCTTTCTCTTTTTCCTCCCTTCCTCCATCCACTGTTCCCGCTGTCTTCCATAGTTCCATCCGTTTCCTCCATTCCATTTCTCTATTCCTCCATCCACTGTTCCCGCTATCCTTGTTTTCTTCCCTCTCTATCTCTCCACTCTTCCTTCCTTCTACCTTTCATTTGTTCTTCCTTCCCTTTTCTTCTTTCCTCTCTCCCTCCATCCACTGTTCTTTCTTTCCTTCCATCATTTATTTTTCTCCTATTTAGCTTTCTTTTTCTCTTTCTTTCATTCATCCTTTTTTCCTCACTCCCTCCTTTCCCCTCTTTGTAACTTTTATCTTTCTTTCTTCTCTCTCTTCATCCACTGTTCCCTCTTTCCTTTTACTCTTCTTTTTCTTTCTTCCCTCTCTCCCTCTACCCACTGTTCCCTCTTTCTCTCTTCTTTTCCTTCCTTTCCTCTCTTTCTCCATCCACTTTTTACCTCTTTTTTTTTCTATCTTTACTTCCTTTCCCCTCTCTCTCCTTCCTTCCACTATTCAATTTCTTTCCTCTCTCCCTCTTTTCTTTCTCCCATCCTTCCCTCGCTCCCTCCACAGTTCCCTATTTCCTTCTACTCTTCCTTCCTTTATATTTCTCCTATTTGTCTTTCTTCTTGACTTTCTTTCATTCCTTTTTCCCCCCCTCACTCCCTCCTTTCCTCCTTTTTCCTCAATCCCTCCTTTCCTTTCTTTGTAACTTTTATCTATCTAATGATCTATATTTCTTTCTTCTCTTCCTCCATTCACTGTTCTCTTTTTCCTTCTACCCTTCCTCTGTCTTTCTTTTTCTTTCTTTTTTCCTTTCCTGCCTCCCTCCGTCCACTGTTCCCCCTTTCTTTCTTCCACTCCTTCTTCCCCTGTTTCCTTCCTTCCCTCTCTCCCCCTATCCACTGTTCCTTCTTTCTTTCTTCCCCTTCTTCCATCCTTCCTCCTCTGTTCCTTCCCTCTCTTCCCTCATCCATTGCTCCCTCTTTCTTTCTTCTCTTCTTTCTATTCTTCCACCCCTCTTTCCTTCCTTCCTTTTCTCTCTCCCTCTATCCACTGTTCCCTCTTTCTTTCTTCCCTTCCTTCTATTCTTCCTCCCCTCTTTCCTTCCTTCCTTTTCTAACTCCCTCTATCCACTGTTCACTCGTTCTTCTCTTTCTCCCACCCATCCAATGCCCCCCCCCCCCCACCTTTCCATCTACCCTTCCTTCCTTTCTTTCATTGAATCTTTTCCTACCTCCACTTTTCCCTTCACTTCCTTTTCTCTTTCTTTCTTTTTCATTCTATCCTTCTTTCTTTCCCTCCAGGGGCTTCTGCTGTATGGCTGAAGACTGGTACATAGGATGACCCCGGTGTTTTTCCTGGCTAGTAGCGGTAGGATGTTTCATTAGGACTTGATTGTCTTGTAATGCATTTCTTAGAATTACATCTTAGTGACTAGAGCCGGGCTGCCCGCCTGTCAGATCTTAAGTGGGGTCACGATAACAAGCTGGAGAGTTCATGTGTGCGGCAGGCTGTAGTATATTAGCGCAATCATGTGACAAGATGGCAACTTGTTGTCAGAGGAAGATGAAAAGTGTCGTGACTTGTGAGGGAGAAAGAGGATACTAATGAGGTGAAAAACAAGTTAAAATCTAGAAATTCAGAATTCCACATACAGTAGGCTTTGTGGACCTCAAAAAAGGGAATAACTTTCAGGTTCACTGGCAGAAGCATGTCTCAGAAGTCCAGCTATATACAGTTCCTACCAGAAGATCCAGTCTTTGTGTAGAATATTTCTCTCCATTCAAGCTGGCTCTCTTCTACCTTCTACCTAGACCCTTATGCCGCGTACACACGACCAGTTTTTCCGTCAGAATAAACTCTGACGGTTTTTTCAACGGAGTTCTGATGGAGTTCCACTGAAACGGACTTGCCTACACACAATCACACCAAAGTCCAATTGTTGAGAACGCGATGACGGGACTAGAAAAAAGAAGTTCAATAGCCAGTAGCCAATAGCTGCCCTTGCGTCGTTTTTGGTCCGTCGGAATAGCATACAGACAAACGGTTTTCCCGATAGGAATTGATTCCATCGGAAAGATTTAAAACATGTTCTATTTCTAGGTCCATCAGAATTTTCTAAAGAAAAAGCCCACACATGGTCGAAATATCCGATGGAATGATTCCTTCGGACCTTTTCTGCCGGAAAGTCCGGTCGTGTGTACACAGCATTAGGGTTATCCTGCTTGTACTGTTGTTATAGGGCAGGGATCTCCAAACTTTCTAAACAAAGGGCCAGTTTATTGTCCTTCAGACCTTACGTGGGCCAAACTGTGGCCAGTGGCAGTGGAAATTTTCCTGGCATCAAAGGGAGTAAACATCGCCACATTTGGTATCCTTGAGAGAAATAGTGCCCCACTGGTGTCAGTGGAAAAAACGGCACCCCATTGTTGATGTCAGTTGGAAGAAGAGGGTCTCGTATCAGTGGGAGTAATAGTGCCCCAAGAGCCAGATAAAGGCAAGCAAAGGGCTGCATTTGGCCCCCGTGCCACAGTTTGGAATTCACTGTCTTAGGGTATTGATGTTGGTATAAATGACCTGGTTCTTGGGCAGGCAGCTCCTACACCCCAGAGGAACTTCACAGTCTCCTTGGCTTGAAATGTAAAGAGAATTGAAATTCAAGAGCCACACCACTGCTAAGAGGTCCAGATATAGCTTTATTTCATTAAACGTCAGGGGTACAATCCAAAAAAGTAGCCAACGTGTTTCACGGGTCTTGGGCCCCCACAATGCGCTGGCTACTTGTTGGGTTGAATCACTGACTTTTACTGGAAAAAAATAGTATCTGGACCTCTTAGCAGTGGTGTGGCGCTTCAATTTCAATTCTGGTTACATTACCCTTCTACCTGAATATAAATGTCCTTGTGCAAGACTGTCCCAAATGGGATTACAACACTCAACCCGGAACAGAATAGTCCTTTGTGCACACAGGTCCTGACATGGCTTGATACTCATAGGCTTTCTTTTGGTCAAGTCATGGCCCTGGGCTCCAAGCATAAGCCTCCTAGACTCCTGAAACTTTACTATTCCCCATCGACCTTCCGTCCACATATGCAGGTGCAGAGGTCTTTTCAGTTCTCCATTGCAGGAGCCTGCATCAAGCACACTTTTCATACTGGTGTGTTATAAAGCTGTATCATGCAGTGGATACATTTCATAGCAGCCTTTCTCAACCTTTATACTCCAGAAGAACCATTGAAGTAACTTTCTGGCCTCAGGGAACCCCTGCTAAAAACTACTATATCTACAACTCATGATACATTAGTGTGATGGTCAGTGGGAAGAATACTCCTTACACTTGTGGTCATTAAGAGGAATTACCCTCTTACAGATCGCTAAATGGATCAGTGGTGTCAGTGGGAACTTTTTTGAGAGCGAGAAATTGCTCATTGCTCAAGGAACCCCTAGCAACCTCTGGAGGAACCCTAGGGCTCCATGGAACCTACTGTGTGAAATGGGTCTTACCTCAAACACAAGGACCCCACACCTTTCTTTTACCAAACATGCAAAATTATTACCAGAACACATATTAAAGGCAAACCATATTGCTGTCTAATAGATGCAGAGCTTTCAGTAGACTACACAGACCACCAAAAAAGTGGAGGGTTGTATGTTATCTGAGAATCTTGGAACTCCTGCTTTGCTCCAACTTCAAGATTTGCTGCTGGATTTAAAGCGGAATTTCACCTGAAAGGGGACGTTCCGCTTGTTTGCATCCTGCTCCTCCCTCCATTGCCACATTTGGCACTTTTTTTTGGGGGGGGGGGCGTGTACACGGTTTTGACAGGTACCCGCTCCCACTTCCGGTCAGATCACCGCGGTGATCTGAGCAGAAGTTTGCCACCCCCCTTCTTCCCCCCACAGCCCTCTGGGACACATTACTGGTCCCAGAAGACTGCGGGACCATTCAGAAAGCGCAGCGCGGCTCGCACATTTCCCTTACTTAAGATACCGGCGCCAGCACCGTATGCCAATTGAAGAATCGGCTTGTTGAGAACATCGCTGAATTCCTGGACAGATAAGTGTCCTTATATTAAAAGTCAAATAGTGTAGCTGCTGGCTTTTCATTTTTTTTTTTTTTTTTGGGGGGGGGGGGGGGGGCTGGAGCGCCTCTTTAATTATAGGTGGTCAGTTACAAGAAACAAAAGTAACCTAAAGGGTAAACACATACAAGAAGCATTTTGGTAGACCTCCTTACTGTGCAGCCTTAGGTTTCAATTTATTAACGCAAAGGAATCTCATTATTTTAACGGCTATGTGTCAGAACGTAGAAACTCAGGAAACATATGGAGAATTTAAAATGTAGATAAACCCTAAAAATAAACTTCTCTTATTTGCTCCTTTTTGGTCTGCTAAATATTTGATTGCAAGTGTTTTGTTTTAATAAGTGAAAAAAATATCTGTTTGTTTTGCCAGAAATCTTCCTAACTGATCCTTCATCGAACCCCCAACTTAACCCTTTACCTCAACTAAAACCTTAGACTGGCCATAGAGGGTCCAGAGTTGATTCTCTAACTGCAGCCTTAACCAAAACTCGTGATGCAACCCCAACCTTTGCACTAATCTACCTTGTAAACCTACCACTAATGCTACCTGCAACTCTAATCCTAAGTGCCGGTTCACACTAGAAGCGGCACGACTTGCTCGGTGAGGCGACCTGCACACGACTGCCGGGGCGACTTGCAAGATGACTTCTGTATAGAAGTCTATGCAAGTCGCCCCCAAAGTAGTACAGGAACCTTTCTTCTAAGTCGGAGGGACGCATTACATTGTACAGAACGGGAGGCGACTTGTCAGGCGGCTAGGTCGCCGGACAAGTCACCCCCGTGTGAACCGAGCCTAAAACTAACCCTCCCTTTAACACCATATTTGTAACCCTAACATTAACACTCCTAACCCCCAACTGTAACACTTACCCTCATACTATTCCTCCTCATAAACCCTAAAATCAATCCTATGTAACCACAACCTTAAGCCTTCACATAAACCCCAAATATAAACCTATCCTCTGTACTGCAACCTCAACACTAACCTTTCTTATAATCCCAACTTTAACACTTATCCATACACTAATCCTCCTCATAAACCCTAACATTAATACTACCTGTAACCCCAACCTTAACCCTCCAGATGAACCCCATAAATAAACTTATCCTCTGTACCCCAACCCCAATGCTAGTCTTTCCTGTAATCCCAACCCTAATGCCCCGTACACACGGTCGGATTTTCCGATGGAAAATGTCCGATCAGAGCGTGTTGTCGGAAATTCCGACCGTGTGTGGGCTCCATCGGACATTTTCCATCGGATTTTCCGACACACAAAGTTGGAGAGCAGGAGATAAAATTTTCAGACAACAAAATCCGTTGTCGGAAATTCCGATCGTGTGTACGCAAATCCGACGGACAAAGTGCCACGCATGCTCAGAATAAATAAAGAGATGAAAGCTATTGGCCACTGCCCCGTTTATAGTCCCGACGTACGTGTTTTACGTCACTGCGTTTAAAACGATCGGATTTTCCGACAACTTTGTGTGACCGTGTGTCTACAAGACAAATTTGAGCCAACATCCATCGGAAAAAATCCTAGGATTTTGTTGTCGGAATGTCCGAACAAAGTCCGACCGTGTGTACGGGGCATAACACTTACCCACACAGTAATCCTCCTCATAAACCCTAACAGTAACCCTACTTGTTACTCCAACCATAACCCCCAAATATAAACATATCCTGTGTATCTCAACCCTAACTCTACCTTTCCTTTTAACCCAAATCCTAACACTTACCCTCACAGTCCGACCTCCTCAACCCTAATATTAATCCTACCTGTAACCCCAACCTTAAGCCTTCATGTAAACCCCAAATATAAACCCATCCTCTGTACCTTAACCCCAACACTAGCTCTCCCTGCAATTACAACTATAACATGTACCCTTACACTAGTACACCTCATAAACCCTAAAGCCCTGTACACACAATCGGATTTGTTGAATGTGAGGTTGTTGGCGGTAAGTCCGACCGTGTGTACGCTCCATCGGACAATTGTTGTCGGACTTTCCTCCAACATATGTGTGTTGTCTGACTATCCGATCGTGTGTACACAAGTCCGTCGGACAAAAGTCTAAAATAGAAACACGCATGCTCGGATTCAAGGACGAGCCGGAAGCGCTCGATCTTCTAAAACTAGCCTTAGTAATGGAGATATCACGTACGTCTTGTGCGTCACTGTGTTCGTAATTGTTGGCCAACATTTGTGTGACTGTGTGTAAGCAAGACAAGTTGGAGCCAACACCCTTCAAACAAAATTCCACGGTTTTGTTGACGGAAAGTCTGATCATGTGTACGAGGCTTAACACTAACCCTATCTGTAACCTCAACCTTAACCCCCCTATGTAAACCCAAATATAAACCTATTCTCTGCATCCTGACCATGACACTAGCCTTCCTTTGTAATCTCAACCCTAACACCTTCCTTCACACCTATATAAACCTATCCTCTGTAACCCAACCCTAGCCCTTCCCGTAATCCCAACTCTAATGCCCCGTACACACGCTCTGACTTTTTTCGGACATTCCGACAACAAAATCCTAGGATTTTTTCCGACGGATGTTGGCTCAAATTTGTCTTGCATACACACGGTGAGACAAAGTTGTCGGAAAATCCGATCATTCTGAACGCGGTGACGTAAAACACGTACGTCAGGACTATAAACGGGGCAGTGGCCAATAGCTTTCATCTCTTTATTTATTCTGAGCATGCGTGGCACTTTGTCCGTCGGACTTGTGTACACACGATCGGAATTTCCGACAACGGATTTTGTTGTCGGAAAATTTTATAGCCTGCTCTCAAACTTTGTGTGTCGGAAAATCCGATGGAAAATGTGTGATGGAGCCCACACACGGTCGGAATTTCCGACAACAAGGTCCTATCACATATTTTCCGTCGGAAAATCCGACCGTGTGTACAGGGCATAACACTTACCCATACAGTAATCCCCTTCACACATAAATCTTATCATTAATAATTTAATGCCAACCTTAACCCTCAATGTAAACCGAAATATAACCCTATCTGTACTACAATCCCAATGCTAGCGGTTCTTGTAATCCCAACCCTACAACCCTAACACTTACCCACACACTACTCCCCATAAACCCTAATAGTAACCCTACTGTACTACCAACCTCAGCCCCCCCCCCATTTAAACCCCAAATATAAAGCTATGTATATAAACCCCAAATATAAACCCTGTACCCCAACACCAAGCTAGTCCCCCCTGTAATCCCAACCCTACCACGTACATTCACACTAATCCTCCTCATAAACCCCAACATAAATCCTACCTGTAATCCCAACCTTCCATGTAAACTCCAACTATAAACCTATGCTCTCTATCCCAACCCCAACGCTAGCCCTTCCTATCTTCCAGTGCCAAAAGATCCCAGAAATGGAATCTAATGTTTCATTTCAACCTTATTACAGAAAAACTCCAAATCCTCCGAAAACACCTAACCAGGCAGGAATGTGGAAAGCAGTGTAAAGAATTTTCTTCTAAGCAAAACAATAGTAAAAAGCCAATGTTTTCAGCAGAGTCTATTACCCATTCAAAGTAATTTGAGAATAACTCATCCACCACAGCTGTATCAAGAAAGAAGGTCTGAAGATAATTAGTAAACGAGTTTTTATTTTTTTTTTACGTTGCTCTGAAGAGAGTGTGTAAAGGTTACATAAGTCCCAGTGGGCACGAGGACCATGATTCATTCACAGCTGAACAGGTCTATTGGGACATGCCAGTTCAAGCCAAGCACACTGTTCTGAGGCTTTGAGCAGATACGTCCCATGATTGTTTTTAGTAAAAGAGCATGCAAACTTACATGTAATGTTTGATTACCATTTATTTTCCACATTTCTATCGTATACACTCACCGGCCACTTTATTAGGTACACCTGTTCAATTGCCTGGTAACACAAATTGCTAATCAGTCAATCACATGGCAGCAGCTTAATGCATTTAGGCATCTAGACGTGGTGAAAACGACTTGTTGAAGTTCAAACCGAACATCAGAATGGGGAAAAAAGGGGATTTAAGTGACTTTGAACGTGGCATGGTTGTTGGTGGCAGACGGGCTGGTCTGAGAATTTAAAAAACTGCTGATCTACTGGGACTTTCACATACAACCATCTCTTGGGTTTACAGAGAATGGTGGTGTGACAGACTCACCCGGGACAGAGGCTTTTGGAGGGGACTGAATGCTAGCCTCTTTCCTACCGACTATGGGCCCTGGCATTTGAGGGAGCTACATGCATTTAGAAAGATATTCTGTTATGTAATGCAAAAGGACATTATTAAGGAGGCCATGATGGTCTCTGCCAGCTTGGGACTCAAGGGACAGATGTATGTGAAAGGAATGCTGATTAATGAGATCTGGAAAGCCCGGGTCTTTCACCCAATACTTTATTGTGTTCAATAACACACCTTTGTCTCCTAGCAAACTATTGGGGGACGAGTTTATTCTTATGTGTATTGTAAGTTGTAAGTGAGGAGACGGCAAGTCTACCCTGAAAGGTCATATCTCTGAGTCACCAAGTCTGGGTAAATGATTAGATAACTAGCTCATGTTAATTTATGTTTCTGGTTACCGGTGTATTATTAGAGTAATATGAGCAGGAGGGGGAACCTCCTCTTCAACTGTTTATAAGACTGTATTCTTGTTCTAATAAACAGTCCATGTTTAGTAACCAAACGAGTATTGTCTTATGTTTGCTGTTGTCAGCAGTTGGAATATCTGATATCTATATTCAGACTGGGAGGAATTGGTATATGACGAAAGCACTCAAGAGGAGTGTGGGACATTTCGTTACAGGTGGGAAAAAGAGAAAATATCCAGTGAGTGGCAGTTGTGTGGAGGAAAATGCCTTGTTGAGGTCAGAGGAGAATGGGCAGACTGGTTCCAGATGATAGAAAGGCAACAGTAACTCAAATAACCACTCGTAATAACCAAGGTATGCAGAATACCATCTCTGAATGCACAACACATCCAACCTTGAAGCAGACGGACTACAGTAGCAGAAGACCACACCGGGTGCCACTCCTGTCAGGTAAGAACAGGAAACTGAGGCTACAAATCGCACAGGATCACCAAAATTGGACAATAGAAGATTGGAAAAAGGTTGCCTGGTCTGATGAGTCTCGATTTCAGCTGCAACATTCAGATGGTCGGGTCAGAATTTGGCGTAAACAACATGAAAGCACGGATCCATCCTGCCTTGTATCACATGTTCAGACTGGTGGTGGGGGTGTAATGATGGGGGGGATATTTTCTTGGCACAGTTTGGGCCCTTTAGTACCAATTGAGCATCGTTTAAACACCACGGCCTACCTGAGTATTGTTGGTGACCATGTCCATCCCTTTATGACTACAGTGTCCCCATCTTCTGATGGCTCCTTCCAGCAGGATAATGCACCATGTCACAAAGCCAGAGCTAATAAAGGGTCTGGAGGATATTAGTTATGAGGAAAGGTTGCGAGCACTGAACTTATTCTCTCTGGAGAAGAGACGCTTGAGAGGGGATATGATTTCAAATTTATAAATACCGTACTGGTGACCCCACAATAGGGATAAAAAACTTTTTTGCAGACGAGAGTTTAACAAGACTCGCGGCCACTCATTAAAATTAGAAGAAAAGAGGTTTAACCTTAAAGTGCATAGAGGGTTCTTTACTGTAAGAGCAGCAAGGATGTGGAATTCCCTTCTACAGGAGGTGGTCTCAGCGGGGAGCATTGATAGTTTCAAGAAACTATTAGATAAGCACCTGAATGTCCGCAACATACAGGGATATACAATGTAATACTCACATATAATCACACACATAGGTTGGACTTGATGTGTCTTTTTTCAACCTCACCTACTATGTAACAAAGCTCCAATCATCTCACCACTGAACAATGAGGTCACTGTACTCCAATGGCCTCCACACTCACCACATCTCATCCAATAGAGCACCTTTGAAATGTGGTGGAATGGATGTGCAGCCAAAAAATCTGCAGCAACTGTGTGATGCTATCATGTCACTATGGACCAAAATCTCTGAGAAATGTTTCCAACACCTTGTTGTATCTATTCCACGAAGAATGAAGGCAAAAGGGGGTCCAACGCGGTCCTAACAAGGTATACCTAATAAAGTGGGCGGTGAGTGTATATACTTAAAGTGGAACTAAACTGTTGAAGGTAGGCAGAGGGAAAACGACTAATCACCACTCACCAGTATTACCTGTGATCTCCCTGCAGCTCATCTTTTCGCCCTTATCATGCCTTGTTCTGCATGGTGTCCCTGTATGGAGGTGGCCATCTTGGTAGAGGCAGAGCTTTGCTTTCTCATGTCAGGGCAAGGAGAACAGTGAGCAGCACATTAGTGACCACACCAAATCTCACTCCAAATCTCCAGAGACTAGCAGCAAGGAAGTGCACTGGGAGCTGGAGTTGGGGGGCGGAGCTGGGAAGTGGAGCAGCTCTAGGGCTATTTTCTTTAAACTATGCATGTGTGTACAGCGGCAAAAGCAGGTCAGCGGTTGCTAGGACACTGGCAGTCCTAGAAACAAATGACTACAAAGGATAACACTGAGGCGGGCCCAGGGGGTGGAGGCACCAGGCAGGGGAAAAGGCAGAGAGCGCAGGCAGGCGAAGCTGACAGGTGTCCTCACTGGGTTTGGGGGTACCCCACTGATGGGAGTCCAGTGCCGGAACTTGGCTCCAACCCCAGGACATATTTACCCGATGGTTGGGACTGAAGGTATGTGGTGTCTGGGTTTCAGGAGGACTAAAACCTGGGCACAAGTGTCAAAACCCAGACTGTCCAGGTCAGTTCCAAATGACAACATTAAGTCAGAGGCAGCAGTGCCTTTGATCTCACGCTGTAGACTTACAGTTATAAGGCTCTAGACACACAGATATCTTCTTAAAAAATAAGTGGAAAAATTAATGTTTTGAAATTGGGATTCAGGTGGTCCTCAAAGGTCCAAGGGGTCAGACCGAAAAAGCATATTGCAGGCCCATAGAAGGGCCCAAGATATCTGCAGGAAAAAAAGAGGAGAGAGCCCTTATACTGTAGTATGTATCTAAAATAAAGTTATTACCTCAAATATTTTTTTATGATTAGAGAAAAAAGAAATATTGACTTACCGTATATACTCGAGTAGAAGTCGTTCCGAGTATAAGTCGAGGCCCTAATTTACCACAAAAAAATGGGAAAAACTTATTGACCCGAATATAAGACGAGGGTGAGAAATGCACAGCTACTGTAAGTGGAAAAGAGGGTCAACAATGCCCATTTGCAGCATCACTGTGCCCATTTGCAGCCATAGGTCCCCTGAACTTCAAACTCGGTAGTTAAGGGTTCCTAGATGCCCCCTAGCTGCAGCCAAAATTTGGGGTCTCTGAACTCAAAGGGTCCCGAAATGACATTGCTGCAGATAGACACAGTTGACCGAATTTGGGGCCCCGTATCTCTGGGCCACTTAGTGCTAAGAACCCTAAATTTGGTGTGCAAACCCAGTGGAACTAGCACCATTAAAATTTCCAAAGCTGGGGTTTCTAGCACCAAGTGGCCACGAGATACAGGGCCCCAAAAATCAGTTCAGAAAATGTCAAGCACTTTTCTGCAGCAGAGAATGACATTTTCCAAACCAGTTTTGGGGCCCAGTATCTCAGGGCCACTTGGTGCTAGGAACCCAAGCTTTGGATATTTTGTGGTACCAGTTCCACTGGGTTTGCACACCAAATTTGGGGTTCCTAGCACCAAGTGGCCCTGAGATATGTGGCCCCAAAGTCGGTTCAGAAAATGTCAAGCACTTTTCTGCAGCAGAGAATGACATTTTCCGAACCAATTTTGGGGCCACTTAGTGCTAGGAACTTCAGCTTTGGATATGTTGTGGTACTAGGTCCACTGGGTTTGCATACCAAATTTCTAGCACCAACTGGCCCTGAGATACGGGGCCCCAAAGTCGGTTCGGAAAATGAAATTTTTTGCTGCAGAAAAGTGCTTGACTCCAGTATAAGTCGAGGGGGGCACTTTCAGCATAAAAAAATGTGCTGAAAAATTAGACTTATACTCGAGTATATACGGTATATCTGGTGAGGTTGTGGTGACCCAGGTGAGCAGAACCACACAACCTTCTGTAAACGCAGGTGAAAAAAATGTCTCCATCTCCACGCAGAATATAATTGGTTTCTCTCAGTGCCGCGGGGGTCCTAATCCTGGATCATTTAAGGCAGAGGCATATCTAGAACTTTCAGGACCACAGTGCAAGAAACCATGAAAGGCCCTTTCTTCCGGTCCCAGGCCCTTTGCTCTAAGTCTGGGCCCCTTCCCTCCAGACCCAGGGCCCTTCCCACTGATCCCGGGGCTCTTTACTCTTCTTTTTTTTTTAAAGAACCTTTAAATCACAAAATGTACAAACAAGTGGCAGGGAACTCACAAGCAAGTAGCAAGGAAGTCACAAGCAAGTTGCATGAATTTGGGTTCGCAGCAGTGTGAACCGAACTTTAAGGTCCCACAGCAGGACCCTTTCACATGTTCTGCAGTAGGGCCCCTTCCTGTTGTCTTGCCCCCCCCCCCCCCGGTGGTAGAATGCCAGGGCTCAGTCGTAAGTGCAACCTTTGTGACCCTGGTAGTTCCACCACCGCTCTAAGGGTTCTTAGGGGGGCTTTGTACCGGTAGATAGGAGCAGGTAAAAAAAAAACTGTCGGTAAACAGAATGGCAGAGGATGGGTCAGAGTCATCAAGTTAAACGAGCATCAAATAGCATTATTTCACCAAAAAGATTCCTTTTCATGGCTATAACCGGCCACGTTTTCAGTTTACGATGATACACAAATGATTGACACTTCCCAGTTTTCTGTTCCAAATGAGTGTGTCCGTGTGAAATGGTCTATGGTTAAGCTCCTTGCAGAGTGGAACTCAATAGAGGAGCAGGTGGATTAGCCTTGCACTGGATAAAATAAATAAAAGCTTATCTCAGGCTCCTCAGAAACCAATATTCATGCCAGACTGCACCAATTCTTCCAATACATACGTTGGATGGTTAGTCACCAACAAAGGGCTCCATTCACAGAACCAGATTACATGCAGTATTTAGGTCTTTTCACAAACACCACATGCAATCCTGAAGAGGTCAATTCACTACTGCTTTATGCAGTATTTACCGCATTAAGCAAAAATGCTCCGCAAATCCCGCATAAAACATGCGGTACAAAAGTAGCAGTCCCGGCATGCAATATTTACAGAAACAGCAGCTGCTAGCATCCATAACAGCCAGTAAACAACCTAGTTGTTAATGAGTGGGCGGACGCCGTGTCCTTAACAACCAATGAGTCATCAGCTGTCAGCGGGGTTCTCCACTGACAGCTGAATGTAAAAAAATAAATAAAAATGGCGGCAATAAAAACTAAGAAAAAAAAAAAACAGCGTGGGGTCCCCCCTAATCTATACCAGGCCTTGAGGATAGTATAAAAGGGCATTTAGATAGGAATTTTTTTTTTTTTAACCAAGTACTTAGGTAGAGGGGTTGAGATAAAGGAGTGGCTAGAGGTCTAAATATATCCCGGAGTGGGGCTTTAGTTATCCAGCAAAGAATGAAAGTTGAAGTTAACATTTTTCCAACAGCAGCCAATAAATTATCTTTCAAATTTAAAAAATAGGGTTGAATCAATAGAGATGGACCAAACAGAACTGGTATCAGGAATCGGATCTGAACCTGCAACCTCTGCTGTGTCTGGCAGTATCTCTTCTTGCTGAGCCACCTGGGATGTGGGACAACTCCCAGGACAAATCCTTGGACAATCTTGCCTTGTACCATGTTTCCGGTGAACCTTAAATCCTTTGCTCCTCCCATGAATTTCCTATGTAAGGCATGCCTTTGCACTTCCCGTTTGCCACATTATTGTGCTCTTTCCAGCCAATATCTTGCTCTTGTCACTCCTGCTGCCGTCTCAGACATCCCAAGTCTCCCGCGAATCCTGGGAGTCTCTCGGACACCCGTGAGTGCGGGCAATCTCACGGCTCCGTCCCGCCCCCTCCCTTGGCCACAGACAGAAGACAGCAGTCCAAGAGGCCGAATAGAGTACAGCCGCTCGGACTGCTCTGTCTTCTGTCTGTGGCCGGGGAAGGGGGTGGGATGGAGCCAGGACCGCTCCGTTGGTGAACACTGAGGCTGGGCTGGTGGACACTGATAGGTGGCACTGAAGGACACATGGGCTGCACTGGTGGGCACTGATGGACACTGATAAGCTGCACTGGTGGGCACTGATGAGGTGGCACTGATAGGCTGCACTGGTGGGCACTGCTGAGGTGGCACTAATGGACACTGATTGACACTGATGGGCTGCACTGGTGGGCACTGATGAGGTGGCACTGATGGACACTGATAGGCTGCACTAATGGACACTGATAGGCTGCACTGGTGGGCACTGATGGACACTGATGGGATGCACTAATAGACACTGTTGGGCTGCACTGATAGTGGGCACTGAAGAGGGGGCACTGATGGACACTGACAGGCTACACTGATGGACACTGATGGGCTGCACTGGTAGGCACTGATGAGGTGGCACTGATAGGCTGCACTGATGGACACTTATAGGCTACACTGCTGGGCACTGAAGGACACTGATAGGCTGCACTGGTAGGCACTGATGAGGTGGCATGAATAGACAGTGATGGTCTCTGATAGGCTGCATTGATGGACTGCGCTGGTAGGCACTGATGAGGTGGCACAGATGGACACTGATAGGCTGCATTTAATTGGCACTGGTAAGGCTGAATTTCATTGGGGGGGGGAATCGGTCATCTCCCAGAAGTGAGTTTGCCACCCCCCTGAACTTAGTTTTTGCAGGTTGGGATGTTTGGTATCTTCACTACCACTCATTACTGACCTTTGGCTTGCTCCTCAACTGCGCTTCTGCATGATCCCAACCTGCAACTACTGCAATGACCTTTGGCTTGTTGACTGACTTCACTTCTGTTTGATCCCTACCTGCTATATCTGCTTGCTCCTGGTGAGGCGATCCTGAGGACTGCGACCTGGTACTAACAAGCAGCATAACCCATCTCCACCATCAGGAGCTCTGGTGAATACTAGGTAGAGCTTATAACCCACAGCTTGGGTGAGCCTGTTTCAAATTCCAGGGTGACCTGCTTGTATACCTATCCTGCTGGCCGGTGGGAGCCTCTCTACTGCTATAGCTACTGGTCTCCGAGCCTGAATCCTGACCATGACAACTGGAGTGAGTGACAATGGAGCTGTCCCTTAATCCCCCCCCCCTCCATACTAAGAAATGATAATTGCTATAATAACCGGTCTTCCAGCCTCTAAAAATAATGTTTATGAAATGTTACAAGAAAAACACTCAGATTCTCTTCTCACAATAATTATGAGCAAGGTTGCAGAAAGTACCAGTTAAGGAGCCCGCCAGCTCCCACATCCGCAGTGGTTGTCCTATAGGCCAGCTGCTGAGGGTTTTGGGTAATAAAGCCACAAAGAGCAGCTGTGACATCCAGCAGAGAGGACTGCACTCTGACATACCACAGAGAAGGTCATGTTTTTATTGTGTGGTGTGACTTCTATTTCAGGAATGTTGACTTCATCTGATCTGTGCTGTTTGAGGAACATTTTGGTCAAACATTGATTGCTGATACCCCACTTCAATCAGAATGATACGTGTCCCTTTTGAGTGTAAACTGAGTGCAGATGTGTGAATCTTCTCTCTACCGTATCGGAGGAGCTAAACATTAGCTTTATCTTGTAGACATGTGCAGAACAGAAACATTTGTTTCGTTTCGGAATTAGTTTACTTTAGTTTTGTTTATTAATTTTCTAATGACGGCTTCCCCGCTGACAGCTGAATGTAAACAGAATTGCCGGAAAATAAAACAAAAAAACAAAAAACCCCCCCAAAAAACAGCGTGGGGTCCCTTCCCCAATCCATACCAGGCCCTTCAGGTCTTGTATGGATTTTAAGGGGAATCCCATGCCAAGAAAAAATGGCGTGGGGTCCCCCCAAAATCCATACCAGACCCTTATCTGAGCATGCAGCCTGACAGGCCAGGAAAGGGGGGGGGAGCGAGACCCCCCCCTCCTAACCTTATCAGGCCACATGCCCCCAACAGATGCTTTGAGGGCAAGGGGGGCCCTGTGGTTGTGGGGGTGACTTATCAGAATCTGAAATCCCCCATATCCTGCCCCCTCCTATGTGAATGAGCACGAAGGCATGTGGCCTGGTATGGTTCAGAAGGGGGGGGAGTCTGGTACAGATTTTGAGGGGAACCCCATGCTTTCAGTCACAGAGTCACTTTATGATTAAAGCTGAATTCCAGGTATGGATAGTTTTGCATAGTTCCATTGGTCCAACATGGATCACGCAAACAATAAAACAAAATGGTGCAAAGGCCTAGTGCATTATCCACAGCACTTTATGAAAAGGTAATGTACATACTCACAAAAACAATGAATGTAACAGCAATGTACCTTAGCCTCAAAGCCACAAAGACTTAACCACAATGAAATACATATAGAAACGAACATCGTAAACCAGCTGACGTGTTTCAGGGGTCCCAGTTTTGCGCTAAAGGATGTATAGCCCCTGAAACGCGTCAGTTGTTTTACTATGTTCATTTCTATATGGATTTCCTTGGATTTCCTTGTGGTGAAGTCCTTTTGGTTCTGGAGCTTACAAACAATGATGTCACATTTATTGCTTTTATAGGTATAGTATGTACTATTTTAAGATTCCCTGATCTGAGGAGGGCAGCATCAGCTTCATGCATTAGCCCAGTCTAGGAATTGATGGTCACCACCTATGGCAAGCAGTCTATCTGGTCTTTATGGAATCCCCTAGCACTGTGGTGTCAAGTCATTATCTTGATGAGTGAAGTCAACCTGGACCACTGTAAGTATATATGGGTGTGGGATTCCCGTTGAAGATGGAAAGCACTGTAGAAAGAACCGCTCCTAAAGCGATCTTCACCAGCTTCCAGGTTCTGTGCCAAGTGGCTACCCTGATGCATTGTTAACAAAGGAGGAAATTCATTCAGCACAGGCACCATTCAGAGAACATTTTGCATTCTCTCAATAAATGCAAAGCGTTTTCTGATTGGACAAGGTGAAGAGATGGGGAAGTGATGTTATCATCTCCACCTCATCCAATCAGAAAACACTGGAAAGTTAAATGTCTCATGGGATCCGGATGCAACCAAAGTGGACTGGACCACCCAAAAGTCCAAGATGATGACGATAAACAGGAACGATAAGAGGGAGATTATGTCGCTGGAATCCCAAGAGGTAAGAGTAAAGCAACACGCTGGACCTCCACCTGGGGCAAGCAGTCTGTCTGGTCTTTATGGAATCCACTAGCCCAGTGGTGTCAAGTTATTATCTTGGACCACGGTAAGTATGTATGTACCATACCTGTAGGATCCCCATGGAAGATGGAAAGCACTGTAGTAGGCACTGCTACTACAGTGATCTCCACTAGCTTCCAGGTACCCTGCTGCATTGCGAAAATAGGAGGATCACTGATCACGGGAGCCATTCAGGAGAACACTTTGCATAGTCTCAGTAAAACCAAAGTGTTCTCTGACTGGACAAGGTGAAGAGATGGGGTTGTGATGTCATGATGAGCTCCACCTCATCCAATAAGAAAACATGCAGCTGAATGCAACTAAAGTGGACTGGACCACCCAAAAGTCCACGATAGTGAGGACAAGCAGGAACGATATTAGGGAGGATCTTGTTGCTGGAGTCCCAAGAGTTAAGAGTAAAGCAACACATTGGACCTCCACATCATCCAATCTGAAAACACTGGAAAGTTAAATGTCTCAGGGAACCTGAATGCAACTAAAGTGGACTGGACCACCCAAAAGTCCAAGATGGTGAACACATACAGGAACGATAGTAGGGAGGATATTGTTGATGGGGTCTCAAGAGGTAAGAGTAAAGCAACACACTAGACTTCCACATCATCCAATCAGAAAACACTAGAAAATTAAATGTCTCAGGGAATCTGAATGCAACTAAAGTGGACTGGACCACCCAAAAGTCCAAGATGGTAAAGACATACAGGAACGATAGTAGGGAGGATCTTGTTGATGGGGTCTCAAGAGGTAAGAGTAAAGCAACACACTGGACCTCCACCTGTGATGGAGAATTCAAGATGTGGGCAGACTGACCCTTTAAAATTTTGGTAAGAATGCTACATGTGCTCAGAATGATCATTTGTCAGGAATTCAAAAATCTATCCACCAAAATAGCAAGGTTACGCCTGACGAGCAAACTCCCTTTCTTCCCAGATCCAAGTGTTCCAGGCTTTCTGCCGACATTGCATGCCAAATGCCCTGTTGACTATTTTGTAACTCATTAACATTATGATCCTCGGGGCTATAAATATTGAAGTGCGAAAGCAGCCATGGAAAACAGAAAGTTGGCAGAAGACGGACGTGTTTCCGAACCGTAGAACGGACTTGTTTTTCAAAAAAAAAAAAAAAAAAGACTCTCTCCCAAGCTGGCAATACATTGACAGACGTCTCACCAAAAGTGACAGCCAACAAGAAATTGGCTCGCCCTCTCTGCTCATCCTCGCAGCTGGGACCCGCTACGAAATTTTACCCTTCACTAGGCTGACATTCCATTGCGATGGGTTGAGAGACTCGTTCCCTGAAGTGGAAGAAATGCCAGATAATCAGAGAGATTTCATAACACCTTTCAACGCGTGTTCTCGGCACGAGTACGCGGTGGTTATCGCTCAGGGTTCACCGGCAGCGTGGTACTATACAAAAAAGTATCAGAGCTATTATGTTGGCCGGGGGGGGATGATTACTATGATAGCTAGAGACTATAATGAATGCTTGCAGAAAGAACAGGAGCATTGTGTTGTTTGCTCCATGATCCACAAAAATAATTTCCCTGTGAAGCATGTCCATGCAAACCAGAAGAGAATGAGCGCCAAAAAAAAACGTTTCTTATAAAGTTCCAAAAAACAATATTTAAACAAGATCAATGAACAAGTTATTGATCTAGTATTGGCAATGTTGCAGTGCTGTTCTAGTCCTGCAACATTGTTATTACTGATATTCATTTAGAGCAGGCATCATTAAGTCTTGGTTCACCATACCTCCCAACATTTTGAGATGGGAATGAGGGACACCTACTAGCAAACGCATATAGGCATAGGACACGCCCCCTGCCACACCCCCTTAAAGGAGAATTAACAAAAAAAAAAGAAGGTTAACCAAATCCACAAGGGGCTTTTTTTCACCACTACTATTCCTTTATATTGGCTTTTAAAATTTACAAATGCAGCTATTTAGAATTTGGATGAAAGGTTTGGCACTCTAAAACACTTTTTGAAAGATAAAAAGTACATTTTTTTATACAATGATATAGATCAGACCGAAATGAGGGACAAATAAGGAGGAAAGAGGGACAGAGGGACATTGCTCCCAATCAGGGACAGTTGGGAGCTATGGTTCACAGCTACGGGCGCAGCCAAGCGTGGACACGTTCTTACGCGTTGCGTCTAGGCAGGGCCAGGACAAGGGGCGGGCAGAAGGGTCGGCTGCCCTGGGCGCAGTGTGTATTGTAGGGATGGGGGTGCTGCAAATTCCTTCCACTATAAGACTGACAGGACTAGTGACAGCGGCATCACTACTTCCGTCAGCCAAGCGTTGAAAGCAGCAAGGAGAGGAGGAGAGAGCCGGGAGGAGGTGCAGGCTGTGCTCTCTCTCCCTCTCCTCATAAGCTTGCACATAATGTAGGGGGGGGTTGCAACTTGCCGCCATTTTTGCCCTGGGCACTGGATTACCTTGTCCAGGCGCTGCGTGTAGGACAGCTCATTCCTTTCTCTTCGCTGCTCTATGCGCGAGAAACGTGGAAAAGAAGTCCTAGACTCTTTTCCAAAAATGCGCTGCACCATAACTCATGGTTCTGCGGCACCAGGCGGGTTCAGCGCTCGTACATTTGCAGATGCGCAGGGGTGTTATTAACAATTAATGGTGCCCCCATACTTTTGCTAATGTGCAGCGTGTTTCTCTGCCTGTCAGGAAAGCGTACAATTTTGCGCACGTTCCGGAAAGGCATAGATGTACACCTAGTCCAAACGGCAGACCGAGTGCCGCACTTGAACAGAGTGACATTTTAGATTGAAACCACCGCTCGTCATAGCCGACCCTAGTATGTATACATGTGAAAGCCTCAGACAATGACGCTCCTTGGGCCATGCCCCCCTAAAAAGTTTCGCCCCACCCACCAGGGCTTAAGCACTTGCCAACTGGGCACTTTTACCCCCTTTCCGACCAGGCCAATTTTCAGAGCCGTCGCACTTTGAATGACAGAGGGGTAGAGAAGGAAGCGCCACCTGAGTGTAGTGTTAACAAATGATGTTTAATGACACCAGGTAAAAACACACTTACAGGATAAAAACATATAAAAGGCTCATCTGTATAGGTATGTGGTCCTCGGTGTTCCCTCTGATCCTGTGGTGGTGACGCTGCAGGGATGCTGGGCTGCAGAAGGTGGATTACCAGCCGGGAGCTCCTTCTGTGGCCATCAGGAAGAGACCAGGGGCCGGCGTGGAGCGCACGTGGAGCGTGCATGACGTCACAGGTCGTCCGTCTGCTTCCGGGTTCGGTATCCAGGGGAGGGATCGCCCCCCCCCCCCTCCCCTGGATACCGAACCCGGAAGCAGACGGACGACCTGTGACGTCATGCACGCTCCACGTGCGCTCCACGCCGGCCCCTAGTCTCTTCCTGATGGCCACAGAAGGAGCTCCCGGCTGGTAATCCACCTTCTGCAGCCCAGCATCCCTGCATCCCTGCAGCGCTTACAGTTACCAATACTCTGCACTTTGAATGACAATTGCGCGGTCATACTACACTGTACCCATATGAAGTTTTTATCATTTTTTTCACACAAATAGAGCTTTCTTTTGGTGGTATTTGATCACCTCTGGGTGTTTTATTTTTTGCTAAATAAACGAAGAAAGACCGACAATTTTGAAAAAAAAAAATGTTTTCATAGTTTGTTATAAAATTTTGGAAACAGGTAATTTTTCTCCTTCACTGATGTTCACTGATGAGGCTGCACTGGTGGGCATTGATGGGCACTGATGAGGCGGCACTGGTAAGGCGGCACTGGTGGGCACTGATGAAGAGACACTGGTGGGCACTGATAAGGCTGCACTGATAGGCGGCACTTATGGGCACTGACGAGGAGGCACTGATTGGCAGCACTGATGGGCACTGACGAGGAGGCACTGGTAGGTGGCACTAATAGGTGACACTGATGAGGAGGCACTGATTGGCAGCCTTGATGGGCACTTATTGGCTGCACTGGTGGGATTGGACACAGCGAATCACGTGGTAAAGAATCGCTAATTGGCTCTTTACCTCAATCTGTGATCAGCAGTGTCTTCCAGACACTGTGATCACAAAGCATGCCCCCCGCGTCGAGCAGCGGGAGCGACCACGGGAGGCCATCATATGGTGGAAAATATGTCAGGGGGCGTGGCCCGAGGAGCGCCATTGGCTGAGGCTTTCACATGTATACATCCATACTAGAATAGGCTACGTTGAGCCGCAGTTTCAAACTAAAATGTCCATTGCTCACTGGATGAGTTTTTTCTGGAGATCCCTACTATACTGAGTGCCACTGGGGCTCTACACCTCAGCCTGGAGCGGCACTACTAAGTACTTATGGTCTTATTGTGAACAGAGTGACAGGGATGGATCTCCAGCCAGCCAGTCCCCAGTACAGGTTCCCCTTCTTCTCTGCAGTGACTGGTTGTTAGGACTTCCAGCGTCCTAACAACCAATGACATCACGTCCATGCTCCACTCCTAGCATCACAATAGGATGGATGTGGAACTTCCCCTGTCCAGACCTGCAGCCTGCTCCACCTCCCAGCTTCCTTCCTCTGGCTTGCCTGGCAGTAAAACTGTATGGGGGGGCACACTGCTGGAGACACCTGATGTAAGAGGACGCACTGAAAATTGATAATAAGTGATCATTTATAAACCATTTGTTGGACGAATGTCAAAAGCATTTGTCCAGGCTGCACAAATTTTCCCCGTATTGTCTGCAATGCTATGACTTCCTATGATTGTCAGCTCCCTCTAGCAGACAAAATGTATGTTTTAGGATTATTTTTTTAATAAAAAAATACACTGCATTTTGGCCACTAGAGGGAGCTGACAATCATAGGAAGTCATAGCATTGGAGAAAATACAGGGAAGGATCCTGCAGCCTGAACAAATGCTTGTGACATTCTGCCAACAAATGTTTTATAAATAGACACCTAAATATTACTGCTATGCTATGAAAAAAAGACATAAAACTGAAATACAATTGAAAAGACATAGAATTTCTAGATATAAATTGATTATATATATATATACACACACACACACACACACACATATATACATTATATATATATATATATATATATAATATTATTTATAACCCTTTACGAACTAATGCCGCGTACACATGGTTGGACTTTTCGGCTACAAAAGTCCGACAGTCCGTCCGACAGACTTTCGACGGACTTTTGGCGGACTTTCTAATAAACAGACTTAACTACATACGATCACACAAAAGTCAGACGGTTTCGTACATGGATACGTACACCAGACTAAAATAAGGTAGCATACAGATGAGCAGATTTCTGGGTCCGGCGGAGTTACGACGTAAAGATTTGAAGCATGTTCCAAATCTAAAGTCCATCAGATTTGCGACTGGAAAAGTCCGCTAAAGCTCCGGTGGAGCCCACACACGATCGGATTGTCCGCCGGATTTGGTCCGTTGGCATCCGTCGGACCAGTCAGGTCGAAAAGTCAGACCGTGTGTACGCGGCATAAGTGTCAAGGGGCCCCTGACTCTTTGTTCCACCTGCTCTGGTTCTGCCAACATATACAGGCTTACTTAAAGCAAAAAATACCCTTTTCCATGATGTTATGGGTTTCCCCAATACAACTAGATCCTTGGCTATGCCTGCTGGTCCCTCTTGAGTCTTTAGAATTAATTATTTATCTGGGCACCTTTTTGCATGAGACATTGTTTACTGCCAAGAAGCTGATAGCTGAGGTGTGGATCCAAGCTGGGGTTCCAACCATACAACAATAAAAATCAGAGATTAACGAAATGTTCAACCACTGCCCTAGGGAATTAATGAATGCAAGGTGCAATTCTTGAAGAGGAGGAAACCACCAACCCACCATGCCTAGAGCTTTCAAGCTACATATTTATTTACAGCCCAGTCTTGCTGGACCATTTCAGAGATGGATTTACACAGAATGGGACCCAAGGCAGGGTAGCAGCCACCCAAATGTCTTCTGACATTGATTAGGATTGCAAGAGGCACAGAGAAACCACCCATTTTGCATTGCTGGCCTCGCCATCCCCATCAGACACCATCTACAAGTACATCCTCCCTATGAAATGACAGACAGGTGGACAGCTTTGACCAGGTGAGCTATGCCTCTGATTTAGTGCAGGGGCATGAATGTTGCAGCTCGGACCCCTGGACATTTACCAGACTTTAGGCTCCTGCCTAGGTTGCCTTGATGAGGATCTGGCTCTGGGCTTTCATCCTGTGGGCTTCTGATAATAGGTCTCATTTTTTGCAGATGTAGACCAGCTTTCCCCCCCATCAGTCTCACTGCCCATCTAGGGAGACCTCATACTTACTTCTCTGGGAGTCCACCCCATCCTGACACCTTACACACAGGACACCAGACTAAGGACACAACTTTAAACTTAAAAGTCTGGTCCATTGCAGCCAATAATACTCCAGCTGTCATTTATCTACTGCATTACAGAAGATGAAAGGAAAGATCTGAATGACTACTACAGGCAATGCTCCCCCCCGTTCTCTCCTGCAGCTTCTGTACATGTAGCTCCTAGAGAAGAAAAGCTTACTAAAGCCTCATCTAAGGTGCCATCGGGGTGTGAGAAATGGATGTTTTGGATCCTCTCCAGCCCGTACACCTGGCAAAACAACAACAATAAACCTGTTTGGGGTTTTCAGGCGGTTAATTCAACTTCAAGTGCCTTTTAGACAAAGCTTAATGGCAAAATAAATTGTGTTTGACGAGCGGCACGTAATTCATTTACACAGATTGATACAGGATAGCGCTATAGCGAGCACTGCGGACGTCATTTGGAGATTAATGACCTCCTTACATGCTTGGGAAGGAACGATGCTGCACTCCGCTATACCATGACATGCACAGCTGCTGGAATACACAGAAAGGATTTTTAAAGGGATACTCCATCTTTAACCATACTGCTAGTATTGCCACTTTAATAACCCCAAGAAAGTCGTAAAGGTAATGACTTGTATCTTGCTGTCTCTGCTCTTAGGCAGGACTTTTTTTTTTCAGGCATGTTCTATTTTTACATAGTTACACTGGCCCAGCTTGGATCAATGTAACGATGTATATACCGTAACTGTGAGATCCATATGAAGGCTGGAAACCACTAAAGAAGCCAGCGCTACTATAGTATTCTCCACTAGCTTCTGGGTCCCATGCCAAGTGGCTGCTGTTCAGTTTCAAATTCCGCTTTTTTCATTGGCATACCTCCTTAGACCCAGCCTGTGCGGACAGTATGATCACCTGCTGACCAGTGGCGGCTGGTGCTCAAAATTTTTGGGAGGACGCAAACAAACTGAAAAATACTTAAAAGAAAAAAACATCAATTGCAGCCTCACTGTGCCCATCATATGCAGCCACTGTGCCCATCATATGCAGCCACTGTGCCCATCATATGCGGCCACTGAGCCCATCATATGCGACCACTGAGCCCATCATATGCGGCCACTGAGCCCATCATATGCGGCCACTGAGCCCATCATATGCAGCCACTGTGCCCGTCATATGCAGCCACTGTGCCCGTCATATGCAGCCACTGTGCCCATCATATGCAGCCACTGTGCCCATCAAATGCAGCCACTGTGCCCATCAAATGCAGCCACTGTGCCCATCATATGCAGCCACTGTGCCCATCAAATGTAGCCACTGTGCCCATCATATGCAGCCACTGTGCCCATCATATGCGGCCACTGAGCCCATCATATGCAGCCACTGTGCCCATCATATGCAGCCACTGAGCCCATCAAATGCAGCCACTGTGCCCATCATATGCAGCCACTGAGCCCATCAAATGCAGCCACTGTGCCCATCATATGCAGCCACTGTGCCCATCATATGCAGCCACTGAGCCCATCAAATGCAGCCAATGTGCCCATCATATGCAGCCACTGTGCCCATCATATGCAGCCACTGTGCCCATCATATGCAGCCACTGTGCCCATCATATGAGGACGCAAACAAACTGAAAAATACTTAAAAAAAAAACATAAATTGCAGCCTCACTGTGCCCATCATATGCAGCCACTGTGCCCATCATATGCGGCCACTGAGCCCATCATATGCGGCCACTGAGCCCATCATATGCAGCCACTGTGCACATCATATGCAGCCACTGAGCCCATCAAATGCGGCCACTGTGCCCATCATATGCAGCCACTGTGCCCATCATATGCAGCCACTGTGCCCATCAAATGTAGCCACTGTGCCCATCATATGCAGCCACTGTGCCCATCAAATGCAGCCACTGTGTCCATCAAATTCAGCCACTGAGCCCATCAAATACAGCCACTGTGCCTAGCAAATGCAGCCACTGTGCCCATCAAATGCAGCCACTGTGCCCATCATATGCAGCCACTGTGCCCATCAATCAAATACAGCCACTGTGCCTAGCAAATGCAGCCACTGTGCCCATCAAATGCAGCCACTGTGCCCATCATATGCAGCCACTGTGCTCACCGCCCCTCCCCCCGACTCATGGGGCTTGTGGCTCTGGCAGCAACCCCAACCCCCCCATGCTCATGGCTCTGACAGACTCCCTGGCACTTACCGCCAGGCAGCGCAGCAGCTCCTCTCCAAGTGCACCAAAGCGGTGGTGGTGGCTCTGTTCCAGCTTGTGTCTCCTCCACTCCTCTTCCTAAGCACCAGGCATCCAATAAGGAGGCCTGGTGCTTTGGCCAATCAGGAAACAGGTCTGCCGCCCTGATTCCTGATTGGCGGGAAGGAAGGTTAGTGTGAAAATAGTGAAAATTAGTTTGCTATCATCACACAATTGGGTGGGATCAGGGCGCACTCTCTGCTCCCCGAGCCCACCCTATTTTGAAGCCTATTAGAGCCTCTGGCTCTAAGCAGGTGCTTCAAAAAGTACCACCCCCTCCTGCCCCTGCCATAGGAATCCATGCGTCCGACATCCTGAAAGGGGCCGGGAGCATGGAAGGGGGGGGAGGGGGCGGCACCCTTGCGCCCACAATGCACGTGCCGTCACTGCTGCTGACTTGGCACTATCTACAGGCAGCCTAACTCTTAAAAGGACACAGAAGTTGAATCCTACGCAATTTTACTTCAGCTAATTGCAGTACAGAGAATGTTTTTCCAGTCTTTTAAAGTGTAAGTAGATAATGGCCTTCCTAAGCCTTGTCTCTGCGAAGTACTAACACTTACTATGGGATCCTGTAAGAAACAGGGGCGAATGTTCATTGGCTATTATCACACAACTGGGTGGGCTTTGGGTGCAGTGCTCTTCACACCGAGCCCACCCTTTTTTGAAGCCTATTAGAGCCTCCACCTCTAATCACCTGCCTAAAAAAAAAACAAAAAAAAACCCTGATTGGAATCCATGCGTCTGGCACCCTTCGTGTAGATAAGGGGGCCGGATGCATGGATGGGGGGTGGTGGTGGCGCCCGTGCGCCCCTAATGGATGGGCCACCACTGATCTCCACTAACTTCTATGCCCGTGGCCAGGGACTGCCCTGCTGCTTTATGACCACAGGAAGTCTCTTGCTCTCCACAGGCGCCATCCAGAGATTGCTATGCATTTTCTCAATAAATGCAAAGTGTTCTCTGACTGGATGAGGTGGAGAGGCATGGGGCGATATCACGCTCTCCATCTCATCAAATCAGAGAATTTTTATTTCTTGAGAATGGCACCCATGCCAAGCATGAGACTTTCGGTGTTCACCATGCAGCAGGGCAGCCCCTGGTCAGCCACGGACCCAGAAGTTAGTGGAAATCTCTGGTGTAGCTTGGTCTACTACAGTGATTTCCAGCTTCTAGAGCAGGAATCTCCAAACTCAGGCCCATGGCCCAGATGTGACCCTTTGCTAGACTTTATCCGATCCTGCCACCGATGCCAGCAATGGGATACTATTCCTCCCGCTGACACCAGAGATGGGGAACTATTTCTCCACCTGACACCAATTATGGGGCACTATTCTTCTCATGGACACCAATGATGTAATTCTTTTACTCTCACGGACCACCAAGCCAATTACATTGTTTACGGTTGCATTTTCTATTCCCACTGGCCACAGTCCGGCCCCCAAAGTTTGAAGGGCAGTAAACTGGCTCCTTGTTGCAAAAGTTTGGAGACCCGTGTTCTAGAGGGATCCCACAGGTATGGTAAAGGCATAATTACATTGGTCCAAGCTGGACCAACCTAACTATGTATAAATAGCCATACCCGGAATTCTTATTTAAAATGGAGTAGTGGTCAACTTCAATGGCCGCACAGTGGCTTAGTGGTTAGCATTTCTGCCTTGCAGCATTGAGGTCCTCAGTTTAAATCCTACCGAGGAAACCATCCACATGGAGTAGGACTCTTCTCCCTATGCTTTCTTGGGTTTCCTCCTTAAGACACGCTGGTAGGTTCACTGCATCCTGTCCAAATGACCATACTTTGTGAGAGAGGGACCTTAGAACTTAAGCTCCTTAAGGGCAGGGACTGATGTGAGTCCAACAAAAACCAACTTCAAAGGAGGATCCTTATTTGTCCTCTTGCTTTGCCTGGTCTGAAGTCTTTTAAAGGGGGTGCATGCACGACAGATCAAAAGAACAGGGCTTGCAAGGGGACTAAGTTAGAGGCAAATTCAATACATGGGCCCAACACACAGAGTGCTATCCAAAGGAAGCTAATGTGCTGTTGCTAAGAACTATGGTATCTGCCCCTTAAGGGAAGGGACTGATGTGAATGTACGGTACATAAATTGCTGGTGGCGCCATAAAAATACCTGTAATGAGTATTTCAAGGAAACAGAGTGGGGGAGTAAGAGATCTTACGGGAAGGAACATTTTTTTCTATAACTTTCTTCTTTTACAACATACTTTTGGGTCTTCTTGGCCAGAGTTCTCTTCAACTCCTCAAAGCAATATATGTGCTGATATTATTCTCTGGGAAAAGCCGTTAGCCTCTGCTCTGCGGTCAGAAGACTGAGCTGTCTATAGGAATGTCATATATATATATTGTCCTGAGCCCGGGGCTATCTCAGGCAGTGAGAAAAAAAGTCCAACAAAAACCAACTTCAGTGGGGAGTAGATGTTCGTTTCTCAGCCTGTCCATGTGATGAGCCATCACTGGAGGGGCCGACGAAGTGAGATGGTCACGTAGCAGTCATGGGTCCCACCGTCCATAAAACTCACATGTGAGAAAATGTGTCTACAGCCTTGACACCAACACGTCACACGGATCTTCCAAACACATTGCATGAAAGAAATGGACAGTTAGCCAGAAGTCAATGAAACCTACAGGCCAAGTTTAGCAGATTCCCTGGATGTGTTGGTCAACTTGACTGTAACTCTATGGCTAATTTGCATACCTAATCATTTTTGCATTTCAATCCATTTAATGTTTTTCTTTATTTTTTTTACAGTTAGAAAAAGTTTTACAACAATAGGTGCAAATATGATCACTTCCCTAAATAAGTGGGTCATGTAGGAGTCACCGCTCCAGGCCTCCCCCCGCTGCAAACCTGATTGGGTGCCGATTTAAGGAGTCCACTCTTGCTGTGTAAAAATATACTGACGTAAAAGGAGAAGCTGCAGACTGATGACATCACTCTACAGAGTGATGTCATCGGCGTGTGGCTTCTCCTTTTATGTCCCTTAAAGCGTTTGTTACCCCAACATTTCATATTCCTGATATGTGCCTGCTGTATCATGTACTTGTATGAGAAAGTCTCTGTTCTCTATGTATTGCTTCCTTTGTATGAAATCCCTGGTGTTCCTGCTTCCCTACTAAAAACTGACCACACTAAGCAGGAGAGCACACCGTGGTCAGTTCTCTAGCTATGCTGGAAACTCAGTGTACTCTCCTCCAATGATCAGACTTGTCCCGACACATCCCCGCTGAACAGCCATTCACTAGGAAGCTCAGTGTGCTGCTGTTTCTCCTCCCCCCAGTTCTCATGCAGCTGAGAACAGAGGGAATGTGATCACTTATAAAAAAGGGAACAAAAAGGTATTCATAATGTATTTTTATATCTATACAAAAATGTCGCCTTTCATATCCACTTTAAACTGAATGGGTTGTTTTACAAGGTGATCGATTACAATCAGTTTATTAAAACATTAAAATGGTGTTTTAACCACTTGCCCACCGCCCACCATTGTTTGACGGAGGCAGAATGGCTCCCCTGCGTGAATCGCCGTAGCTGTACTGTGGGCGCTCTAAGGCGAATAGGGGGCACGCACGTGCCGCCGCATCACTGACGAGCCGATGCGCGTGGCTGGCGGCTGCGATGTCCACCGGGCACCCGTGATTGCTCCTGACAGAGCCAAAACGGGGATCTGTGTGTGTAAACACACAAATCCCCCTTCTGTCAGGGGAGAGGAGAGAGATCGTGTGTTCCTAGTATATAGGAACAGGGATAGGTCTCCTCCCCAGTCAGTCCCATCCACCCCCCCCCCCCCACAGTTAGAACACACACTGAGGGAACACATTTAACCCCTTGATCGCCCCCTAGTGTTGACCCCTTCCCTGCCAGTGTCATTTATACAGTAATCAGTGGCTATTTTTAGCTTTGATCGCTGTATGAATGTCAATGGTCCCCAAAAGGTGTGCGATCTGTCTGCCGCAATGTCGCAGTCCCGATAAAAATTGCAGATTGCTGCCATTACCAGTAAAAAATAAATAAATAATAAAAATGCCATAAATCTATCCCCTATTTTGTAGATGCTATAACTACAAAATAGGAAAACGAATCAACATACGCTTATTGCATTTTTTTTTTTTTTACCAAAAATATGTAGAAGAATATATATCGGCCTAAACTGATGAAGGCATTTTATTTATTTTTTTTTTAAAATTTGTGATATTTATTATAGCAAAAAGTAAAAAAATATTGTGTTTTTTTTTTTCCAAAATTGTCACTCCTTTTTTGTTTACAGCGCAAAAGATAAAAAACGCAGAGATGATCAAATACCACCAAAAGAAAGCTCTATTTGTGAGGAAAAGGGAGATAAATTTTGTTTGGGGACAGCGTCGCACGACAAAAAATGGCCTGGTCAGGAAGGGGGCAAATTCTGACGTGGTTGACGTGCTGAATGAAAATTTCTCTGTTTTTCTTTGCCATTACAGACTAAAGTATATATATTATATATATATATATATACACATACACACACATATATATATATATATATATATATATATATATATATATATATATAAATACAATTTTACAATTTTAAATACATTTAAAAAAAATTTAAAACTGTAATTGTATCAGACAATAACAATATTAAAGAGGCACAGTAGCCTTTGCAAGCTAAAGCAAATTTATCTGATTGCCACCCTTAGCTTAAATGTGATATATACTTATTTAAACTTTTTGAAATGTATTTATTTAATTTATTATTTTGTTATCTTGATAATTAAATTAATTTCAGAAAGTTTATTATCCTTTTTCCCCTTCCCCTTTTTCTTTCTTTTGTACCTCTTTATCTTTAAAATACGTGAATAAAAATATATTCAACCTAATTAATTTATTATTTTAATACTAGAATTGTTCTGACAACTACAATACTAAACATCCACATCTGCAAACTGTACTGGCCTTTGCGAGCTTAAACTAAACATTTCTAAGTGATTGCTTCATCTTGTATGTGATATCATAGCTCTCAATAGTATTCACATTATCGGAACCAACTCTGACTGGGGACTGAAGCCATCAGTGACAGCCAGGTTTGACGGCTACCAGGAGCACCAAGTGTCCACTTGCAGGCAGGTGCCTACAGGAGGGTTACCATGCCTTCCTGTGTAAGTTCTTTTTTTTCCTGTCTGTGCTCGTCATGCTAATTGAGCCAGACAGGTGCAAATTGTTACAATGTCTTGATGTTGCTCTGAGTCCTAACGTTGACCTGGGAGTTGGAGGTGACCGAGCTGTAAAGGTTAACTTTTTTTCCTGCCATTTTCTGCAAGGTTGCCACCCCCTATAGGTCAACTGACATAAAAGGGGCTGACTGCAAGCCCCTGCGCAGAAGCTGCCTGAGAGACTGCCAGAAGGTAGCCTGTTACTCTGATGGAGTGATCACCCCGGGGGGGGGGGGGGCTTGGGGTGATGGGAGCTCAGTTGGAGTTCCTGGTGGGGGTCTTGGACCTAGAGACCCTCATGGACTTGTAGCTGTTAATCACTGACTTTATGTCTTTCTGGATTACTGCCAGTTATGGACTCTAAAGAGTTGCACTACCTTTTGTGGATTATTGCCTAAACGTACTCTTGCCTTACAAGGGATTGCTTTATTGCCTTCTGCTTAAGGTACACACACTGTCTGGGGCACTAGAAGAGCTTTGTATAGGAACTGTGTTGAAAATATCTTTGGAACGGTTATTTGCAGACTACCTCAGTAAAGGATCCTTATTTTTTCTCTTGCTTTGCCTGGTCTGAAGTCTCTTAAAGGGGTGCATGCACGACAGATCAAAAGAACAGGGCTTGCAAGGGGACTAAGTTAGAGGCAGATTCAATACATGGGCCTAACACACAGAGTGCTATCCAAAGGAAGCTAATGTGCTGTTGCTAAGAACTACGGTATCTGCACCTTAAGGGAAGGGACTGATGTGAATGTACAGTACATAAATTGTTGGTGGCGCTATAAAAATACCTGTAATGAGTATTTCAAGGAAACAGGGTGGGGGCGTAAGAGATCTTACGGCTGTTGCTAAGAACTACAGCATCTGTCTCAAATGCAAAGCAGCCAATCAGCCAGGAGACGGGTGACACGAAAGAGATGATGGTTGCTCTGGTAGACCAGGGGGCTTGACACCTCCACTAGCAGTCGGTTCCCCACTCTTCGGGACCAGACCCGTGGCACAGAGTGTCTAGGGACCCAGCCTAAAGTCACGGGAGAGAGGGATGCAGTGGGGCCCCGGGATAATGAAATCAAGCACGAAGAATGGAGAGAGCGCGTGTTTCCTGTATCCCATAGCAATCATGGGAGTAGTTACTTGGAAAGAGGTGACATGAACTGCTGGATTGGTGGGGTCCGGTACAGGCTCAGCGGTACCCGTCCCTAAATGCTGCACACCTGGTAGTGGTGTCCACCTTTGGAATAAATTAGAGCACAGACTGAGAGCCAGGCCTTCTTATCCAACATCAGTGCCTGACCTAGCATATGCGCTTCTGGAAGAATGGTCAAACATTCCCATAGACACACTTCTAAACCTTGTGGAACGGCCTTCCCAGAAGAGTTGAAGCTGTTATAGCTGCAAAGGGTGGGCCAACTCCATATTGAACCCTACGGACTAAGACTGGGATGCCATTAAAGTTCATATGCGTGTAAAGACAGGCGTCCCAATACTTGTGACAATATAGTGTATGTTGCTCCATGCCACTAGCGTTTCAGGATGAGCGTTCAGCAATGACAGCCCCCCCCCCCCCTAAATCTCTTGGTATAGGGACTCCGTTCCCGAGCAGGGCTCTGGTGAGGAGTTAGAACAGGCGTTTTGCTTGCGTCATGGTTCCCAAGGACGTCCGTATACTGTTATTTCAAATAAAGGTATTGTATTTCCAGCCTTGCTGTGCTGCATAGAGATTTACGAGGTGCGGGGAGCGCAGTCAGACACTGGAAACTGAAATGACTGTAAACAAAAATTCGACTTGTAATAAAACACCTTCCTGTATAAATCACATTATGATTCATTGACCGAATGTGGGTTCTCCTGCAGTGCGTCAACGCACAGCCGGCATGTCCTGTTTATATCGGGCCTCACCTGAAACAAGCCGATGACTGATCGTCGTCTCATTTTAAGAAAAAATAACTGGAATAAAATGATGTCACAGGGAGGACTTAGTATAAAAAATATATAGTAGTATATATTTCTTAGTATCAGTATATTTTATATATATATATATATATATATATATATATATATATATATATATATATAAAAGCTGTGTTAATGCTACTGACACCCTGTGGGGTCTATAAAAAAATTTTCTGTGGAAATGTTGCACAGCTATACAATCCCCTTGGTATTATCGCCCCCATAATGTTGAATTTATTTCCTATGATCATCAGCTCCATCTAGCGGCCATAGTGTGGTCTTTTCCTGAAATACACTATATTACCAAAAGTATTGGGACACCCGCCGTTACACTCACATGAACATTAATGGGATCCCAGTCTTATGCCGCGTACAGATGATCAGAAAAAACTTGGATGGTTTTTCCCACGGAATTTCGCTCAAGCTTTCCTTGCATACACACGGTCACACAAAAGTTCTCTGAACTTTCGGCCGCCAAGAACGCGGTGAAGTACAACACTACGACGAGCCGAGAAAATGAAGTTCAATGCTTCCGAG
Source organism: Lithobates clamitans (assembly GCA_037952925.1). Lineage (NCBI taxonomy): Eukaryota > Metazoa > Chordata > Amphibia > Anura > Ranidae > Lithobates > Lithobates clamitans. Next base: position 32,573 of record JBBGZY010002548.1, on the reverse strand, counting down.
CACGCGTCGAATTGTTTCCAAGCATGCGTGATTTTTTTTTGCGCGTCCGAATTGCATACAGACCAACGCATTTTCGGATAGGAACTTTTTCCGACCGAAAAATAGAGAACCTGCTCTCAATATTTTTCAGCAAAAGTCCGATGGAGCATACACACGGTCAAGATTTCTGACCAAAAGCTCACATCCGACTTTTGCTGGCGGAATTTCTGATCGTGTGTACGGGGCATTAGCCCGTAGGGTTCAATATTGAGTTGGCCCCACCCTTATACCACCCTATAACAACTTCAACTCTTCTGGGAAGGCCGTCCACAAGGTTTAGGAGTGTGTCTATGGTAATGTTTGACCATTCTTCCAGAAGAGCATTTGTGAGGTCAGGGACTGATGTTCGACGGGAAGACCTGGCTCGCAGTCTCCACTCTAATTCATCCCAAAGGTGTTCTAATCGGTGCAGGCCAGTCAAGTTCCTCCACCCCAAACTCGCTCATCCATGTCTTTATGGACCTTGCTTTGTGCACTGGTGCGCAGTCATGTTGGAACGGGAAGGGGCCATCCCCAAACTGTTCCCACAAATTTGGGAGCATGAAATCGTCCAAAATGTCTTGGTATGCTGACGCCTTAAGAGTTCCCTTCAATGGAATTAAGGGGCCAAGCCCAACCCCTGAAGAACAACCCCCCATCATAATCCCCCCTCCACCAAATGATTTGGACCAGTGCACAAAACGAATGACTGGTAGCCAGAGGGACCAGCTCCTGATCATTATTATTATTATTATTATTATTATTATTATTATATGGTTTTTATATAGCGCCAACAGTTTACGTAGCGCTTTACAACTTGAGGGTAGACAGTACAAATACAATACACTTTAATACAGTAGGAATCAGAGGGCCCTGCTCCTTAGAGCTTACAATCTAAGAGGGAAGGTCAAGAGATACAAGAGGTAATAACTGTGGGTGATGTGCTGATTGAGAAGATAAATGTACAGTTGTTAGGTGGGGGCCAGATAGGCTTCTCTGAAGAGATGAGTTTTCAGGGATCGTCTGAAAGTGGATAAAGTAGGAGAAAATCGGACAGATTGGGGTAGAGCATTCCAGAGGATGGGGGAGGCTCTGGAGAAGTCCTGAAGGCGAGCATGGGATGAGGTGACAAGGGAGTTTGAGAGCAGGAGGTCTTGGGAGGAGCGAAGAGAACGATCAGGTTTGGTATTTTGTGACTAGGTTAGAGATGTAGCTGGGGGCCAGGTTGTGGATGGCTTTGTAAGTTATAGTTAGTATCTTGAATTTAATTCGGTGACTGAGTGGCAGCCAATGGAGGGATTGGCAGAGAGGGGTAGCAGACGCTGAGCGGTTTGTGTGGTGGATGAGCCTGGCAGCAGCGTTCATGACGGACTGAAGTGGGGATAGCCTATTTAGAGGTAAACCAATGATCATCCCCCCCTTCTGGCATAAAGACCCTGTTAAAGGGATGCCATGGCTGGTCAGGAAGGGGTTAATATTTAGGTTGCCCTCTACGCCCTTACCTGTGACAGGCTTTGTCTTTGCCTCTTATCCAGGAACTTTACCAGAGTCTCCAGTTCTTTCGGATTCTTCCCAGCCAGCGCGGAGAGTTCCTGGGCGGCGGCGAGGACGTTGCGACACTTGACGTGGAGAATTCCGTACCGCGCCTTGGCCGATTCATCGATGGCGCTGTTGGTGAAAGACTTTTTCAGATGGGTGAAAGCCTCCTCGTGATTCTCTGGGGGTGAAAGCAGAAGACAAAAACATATTTAAATCCTCCCACCGGCCTTCCCTTCAGTCTGGCACAGTTGTATCGAAATCCTCTCCTGGACTGACACGGCTTGCTCTGGTTTTCACCGCACACTCCAAACTACGGCCTGCTGGCCACATATAGCTCACTACAGGATTTTATCCGGCCTGCAGCAGCTGTGCACAGCCCCACCCCTTCCCCCCCCCCACCAATTCATGTATGTCTCCACTTCCCCAACAGTAAAGGGGGGACTCCATACCTCTCAACTTTTTGAGATGGGAATGAGGGACACCTATCAGCAAAAGTATGCAGGCACAGGACACACCCCTGGCCACGCCCCCTTAAAGGAGAATTGTACAAAAAAAACAAGATTGGTTAAACCCACAAGTGCTTTTTTTTTTACCACTACTATTCCTTTATATTGGCTTCTGGAATTTACAAATGCAGCAATTTAGAAATCAGATGAAAGGTTTAGCACTGGAAAACACTTTTTGATAGATAAAAAGTGCATTTTATATACATCTATATAGATCAGAGCAAAATGAGGGACAAATGAGGAGGAAAGAGGGACAGAGGGACATTGCTCCAAATCAGGGACAGTCCCTCTAAATCAGGGACAGTTGGGAGCTATGGGACTCTGCTGGGAACCCTGATGTAGGGGGGAGACTCAGATGTAACGGGGACTCTGAAGAGAACCCTGAAGTTAGGAGGAACACTGATGGCAGGGGGCTCTGATGAGAAAAAAAAAAAAAAGAGGGAACTCCGATAGGGACCCTGAAAAAAGTGGACTCTGATAGGAACTCTGATGTAAGGAAAGAATCTGAAGTAATGAGGACTCTAAAGGGAACCTCAGAAGTAAGGGGGGGCACTCTGATGAGGACCCTGAAGTAAGGGGGGGCTCTGATGGCTGATGGGGACCCCCAATGTAAATGGTGACTCCGATGGAGACCCTGATGTAATGAGGGACTCTGATTGGGACTCTGATGTAAGGAGAGATTTAGATGATTAACAATTTCCCAATTTCCCTTTGGGAGTAATAAAGTATTCTGTAATGGGGACTCTGATGGGAACCATGAAGTAGGAGGGGACTCTGATGTACAGAGGGACTCCCATGGGGACCCTGATGTAAGGCGAGACTCCCATGGGAACCCTAATGTAAGGTGGGACTCTGATGGGGACCTTGATGTTAGGGGGGACTCTATTGGGGACCCCAAAGTAAAGGGTGACTCTGATTATTATTTTTTTATGATTATTATTGTTAATTTTTATTTTTTATTATATGACCTCTATTTTATTAATATTTTTACTTACTATTGTTATAATTTTTTTTTATTATTGTGATTTTTTCATTATTATTTTATTTTATTATTTGACCTCTATTTCATTATTATTATTATTATTTTTAATTAATAGTATATTTTAAAATTATTATTATTATTATTATTTTATTATATGGCCTCTATTTTAATAATATGTTGGATAGCAGGATTTAATTCTGCCCCCTTTACTGGACGGTGTGTTTCAGCATTGGTTATTATTTTTTTCTTTCAGTTGCTGCTCCTTTGTGCACTTTTCTTTGCTCGTTATTCTCTCCCTGGCCGGACTCAATTCTTCCTTCTCCTTCTTAAACTTTGAAGGAGGTATCCAATTTTACGGCTGAACCTCCATTACTCTGCAGGATTTTTTATGATGGTCGTTTTAGGACGTTGCTCTAGGGTACACATCCGCCACGGTATAGGGAACCTTTATATACGTTATGACCGGCTGCTAATTTGCCGTGACTTCTGGTTCATGCCGTCTACGAAAATACGGTCCTGTGATTTGGTTGTACCATCCTCACATGCCAAGAGACGTGACCCAGGACGTGTCTAATTATCACTGGAGGTCTTCTGTACTAATATATGCAGAAAATATCCACAGGCACGGCAGGTAACTAGTGAAACCAATCAGCGATCCTCCATTGCCAGTCAGAAAATTCCCCATTTGCCTTAATCTGAATGCTATGTAATCCATTAAATCAAGACTCTGTGGGCTTCTCACATGACCTCTTTGAAGGACTGCGGCCTCTTGTTGCATATTCTTGAGCCTTGACCCTTTCACTGCCACAGACGTATATATGCTACGTCCATGGCAGCACTGGCATGTAAACTGCTACAGCAGCCAGGAGATTACATTTTCACTCCTGGCTGCCGGCTTTCTAGTAGAAATTATCACTTCTACCCTGTTTCCCCGAAAATAAGACCTAGCGTGATTGTCGGTGATGGCTGCAATATAAGCCCTACCCCCCAAATAAGCCCTACCCTGTTTCCTCGAAAATAAGCCCTACCCTGAAAATAAGCCCTACAAGGACCTTAACTAGGGCTTATTTGGGGGGTAGGGCTTATTTTGCAGCCATCACCGACAATCACGCTAGTTCTTATTTTCGGGGAAACAGGGTATGTACTCATAGACATGACCCACCCGGTCTCCCCCTTGAATGAACCCAGAAGCAATCTGCTATGTTCACTTCCAGGTTCAGAGGGGTCAATCTCTGGCTTCACTGACTGGGGAAGAAGTGGATTGAGCGCAATTTGTGCTTGTTTGGCTTCAAAGTAGTGCAGAGAAGACTGCAGCCTCTTGTTAGGTTTGAAACAAGAGAATCTGGATGCCGCACACTGGATAAAGTTGAAAATCTCTTTTTTATTGTAAAATTAGGATCATCAAAGATACAGGACAATCAGGCAGATGGTACAGACACAGCTGACGCGTTTCGCACTCTAGTTTGAGTGCTTACTCATAGCTCATGAGCTATGAGTAAGCACTCAAACTAGAGCACGAAACGCGTCAGCTGTGTCTGTACCATCTGCCTGATTGTCCTGTATCTTTGATGATCCTAATTTTATAATAAAGAAGAATTTTCAACTTTATCCAGTGTGCGGCATCCAGATTCTCTTGTTTCAAACCTTGCTTCAATTTGCATTTAGCCAGCACCTGGGACTCCCCTCCTCTGAAGGATCTGCTTAACACACACCTGGGAGCAAGTCTACCTGAGCGGTGAATCACCTTCCCCGTTTTTTCTGCAGCCTCTTGTTGTCAAGGATGTCTCTGTACATTGCTGTATTCATCTTTCCCTCGATCCTGACTAGTTTCCTAGTTCCTCCCTCTGAAAAACATTCCCACAGGGTGATGCTGCCACCATCATGCTTAAGTAGAAGGATGGTATAGGTGTCTGGTTTCCTCCAGGCATAACGCTTGTCATTCAGGCCAAAAAGTTCAACCTTTGTTTCATCAGACCGGAGAATTTTGTTTCTCATGGTCTGAGAGTCCTTTAGGTGCCTTTTGGCAAA
>JBBGZY010002548.1:0-22500 GCA_037952925.1 Lithobates clamitans | reverse complement strand
GAAATAGTGCCCCATCATTGGTGTCAGTGGGAGGTAAAGTGTCCCATCATTGGTGTCAGTGGGAGGAATAGTACCCCATCATTGGTGTCAATGGGAGGAATAGTGTCCCACCATTGGTGTCAGTGGAAGAAATAGTGCCCCATCATTGGTGTCAGTGGGAGGAATAGTACCCCATCATTGGTGTCAGTGGGAGGAATAGTGCCCCATATTTGTGTCAGTGAGAGGAATAGTGTGCCATCATTGGTGTCAGTGGGGGAAATAGTGGCCCATCATTGGTGTCAATAGGAGGAATAGTGTCCCATCATTGGTGTCAGTGGGTGAAATAGTGGCCCATCATTGGTGTCAGTGGATGAAATAGTGCCTCATCATTGGTGTCAGTGAAGGAATAGTGCCCATCATTGGTGTTAGTGGGAGGAATAGTGTCCCTTCATTGGTGTCAGTGGGAGGTAAAGTGCCCCATCATTGGTGTCAGTGGAAGAAATAGTGCCCCATCCTTGGTGTCAGTGGAAGAAATAGTGCCCCATCATTGGTGTCAGTGGGAGGTAAAGTGCCCCATCATTGGTGTCAGTGGGAGGTAAAGTGCCCCATCATTGGTGTCAGTGGGAGGAATAGTACCCCATCATTGGTGTCAATAGGAGGAATAGTGTCCCATCATTGGTGTCAGTGGGGGAAATAGTGGCCCATCATTGGTGTCAGTGGATGAAATAGTGCCTCATCATTGGCGTCAGTGGATGAAATAGTGCCCCATCATTGGTGTAAGTGGGAGGAATAGTGCCCCATCATTGGTGTTAGTGGGAGGAATAGTGTCCCTTCATTGGTGTCAGTGGGAGGTAAAGTGCCCCATCATTGGTGTCAGTGGAAGAAATAGTGCCCCATCATTGGTGTCAGTGGGAGGTAAAGTGCCCCATCATTGGTGTCAGTGGGAGGAATAGTGTCCCATCATTGGTGTCAATGGGAGGAATAGTGTCCCATCATTGGTGTCAGTGGGAGGAATAGTGCCCCATCATTGGTGTCAGTGGGAGGAATAGTACCCCATCATTGGTGTCAATGGGAGGAATAGTACCCCATCATTGGTGTCAGTGGGAGGAATAGTACCCCATCATTGGTGTCAATGGGAAGAATAGTGTCCCATCATTGGTGTCAGTGGAAGAAATAGTGCCCCATCATTGGTGTCAGTGGGAGGTAAAGTGCCCCATCATTGGTGTCAGTGGGAGGAATAGTACCCCATCATTGGTGTCAATGGGAGGAATAGTGTCCCATCATTGGTGTCAGTGGGAGAAATAGTGGCCCATCATTGGTGTCAGTGGATGAAATAGTGCCTCATCATTGGTGTCAGTGGAAGTAATAGTGCCCCATCATTGGTCTCAGTGGGAGGAAAAGTGCCCCATCATTGGTGTCAGTGGATGAAATAGTGCCCCATCATTGGTGTCAGTGGGAGGAATAGTGCCCCATCATTGGTGTCAGTGGGAGGCTATTAACCCCCTATGCGATAGCTATACAGTTTATTGTAAAAAGAATAAAAAATAATAATAAAAAAAAGGTCTAAATGTAAAATAACATAATAAAATAAAAACATGTTTAAAAAAAAAAAAAAAAAGCTTTAGTAAAGAGAACCTGTCAAGGTAAAATGGTATCACATATCACAAAGGGGGTTATTGGCCCCCTATGTGATAAAGCAATACAGTTAATTGTAACAAACCAAAAAAAAACGCAATAAAAACTAAAATAACATTTAAGAAAAAAAACATGTTTAAAGTTCCCTGCCTTCACATACACTCACAGAAGTACATAGATGAAAGCAGCAGGTGAACATACATAAGAAGACGTCAAAACACAGTGCCACAAATATCAGTGTGAGAGCGATAAACCTGCGGCCATCATTCACAGTTAACTCAAAACTGATTTCAAGCCTTGCCTATGGACAATTTTAGGTATCAAAGTTTGTTGGCGTTCCACAAGCACAATTTTAGGGCGTGACATGTTGGGTATCTATTGACTCCTCGCAAACTCATCTTTTATAATTTACCAAAAATTGGGCAATATCTTGTGTTTTTGTGCACGAAACGCAACTTTAGTTTGTTTGTTACTAAAAATTTGCTTTTGATAAAACGTGTGCACTAATATCAGGTGACATAAAAAAAATTGCAGCTATTGCCATTTTATTCTCCAGGGTCTTTGCTTTCAGAAAATATATACTGTTTTGAGGTTTACGTAATCTTGAAGCCTAAAATGTGCCTTTTAAAAAATGGAACAAATGGCTCTGGTAGAAATGTGGTTAACAATATCGTGAAATGTCGCAGCACCAGCTAATATAACAGAAGTTGCCCCCCCTCCCCCTCCTCCGTTTCCTGGTCGTTTCTGCCATTACCTGGGCAGGAAGTAGAGTGAGGTCACGATGGCCCCCACTTGTCTCTATGCCCTTGGAGGACCAAAGCAGCCTCTGACGTCACTTCCAGGTTCTCGGCCCAAAACAAATCTTTTTATTTTTTTTTTTTTAGGTCAAAATGCAAAAAATAGATTTTTTTTTCATTTGCTTTTAAAGGGTAAATGAGGGATCTGGGGTCTGATCTTTCAATGAAGAGGACCTGTCATCCTTATTTATGTTACAAGAGATGTTTACTACAAGAATAAAAAGGGACAGTGTAAAAAATAAAAATAAAAAATAAAAATTTTTTTAAAAAAGGGACAGTGTAAAAAAAAAAAAAAAAATTAAAGTGAAAAAAAAAATTAAATAAAAAAAGGGACAGTGTAAAAAGTGAAAAAAAATAAAATTAAAAAAATTTAAAAAAAAAAGGGACAGTGTAAAAAATAAAAATAAAAAATAAAAAATTTAAAAAAAAGGGACAGTGTAAAAAAAAAAAAAAAATTAAAGTGAACAAAAAAAATAAAATAAAAAAGGGACAGTGTAAAAAGTGAAAAAAAAAAAAAAGAAAAAAAAAAAGAAAAAAAAAGGGACAGTGTAAAAAATAAAAATAAAAAATTTAAAGCGCCCCATCCCTCCATGCTCGCGCGCAGAAGCCAACACATAAGTAAGTCACGCACGCATATGTAAATGGTGTTTAAACCACAACTGTGAGGTATCATCGCGATCCTTAGAGTGAGAGCAATAATTCTAGTGCTGGACCTTCTCTGAAACTCTAAACAGGTAACCTATTAAAAAGTTTTAAATTATCGCCTATGGAGATTTTTAGGTACCGTAATTTGTCGCTATTCCACGAGCGCACGCAATTTTAAAGCATGACATGTTAGGTATCTATTAACTTGGCGTAACTTCATCTTTCACATTATACAAAATATATATATATAATTTTTTTTTTAAATCTCATTAAAGTGAATTTTTTCCCCCCCAAAAAAATTGTGTTTGGAAGACTGCTGCGCAAATATAGTGTAACATAAAAATGTTGCAACGATCACCATTATATTCTCTAGGGTCTCTGCAAAATATATGATATATATATATATATATATATATATAGTATATTTTGCAGAGACCCTAGAGAATATAATGGTGATCGTTGCAACATTTTTTTGTTACACTATATTTGCGCAGCAGTCTTCCAAACACAATTTTTTTTGGGGGAAAAAAAATTCACTTTAATAATATATATATATATATATATATATATATATATATATATATATATATATATAAATATATAATATGTTTGGGGGTTCTAAGCAATTTTCTAGCAAAAACCACTTATTTAAACAAAAAGTTTCAGAAAAGGCCTGGTCTTCAAGTGCCAAAACATAAGTTGTCACAGGTGCAGCAGATACAGCATTGCGTTTCTCAAGTATAAATCTTCCCCGCTTCCAGTCTGGAATCACTCGTCTTAGGCAGCTGCAAAAGGCAACGTCCACTGGAACAGATAGAGCTCACCAAGGAGCCAACAGAAAGCAGAGAGAGCCGCTGGCAACTCAGGATCGTGCAGCGGCACTACATCAGCACTGAGATTCCGCCCTGGCTAGTTTCGTCCAAATGGACATTCCCAAAGGGTCCTGTGGTTAAACCAACTCTTTTTTTTTATTGCTTTTATTTATTTAGCTCCCCCCCTCCCAAAAAAAAAGAGAACGGTTCGATTTAAAAAAAGGGAGGAGCTATCCCCGCAGTACTCTCTTTTCACCATGAGATGCCCTCAGTCTTCCAGGTTGATTGACAAGCACTGATACAAAACATGTAAGATTGAGGACATATGTGAGTGCAGGGCTTCAGGCCCACTGCAGCACTCTGCTTTCACCTGTTTAATGGGACATAGGGCGGTGCCGACATCTAGTGACATCTAGTGACTAGGAAAAGCACCCTGCGGCATCACAGGACCGGCCAGAAGACATCGGAGTGCCAACACCTTAACCAAATGCACACTCACCAAAACATAAGCTGTAACAGCTACAGCAGATACAGTTTGTTGCTCAAGTACAAATCTTCCCCAGGTGTATGGACTTCCATTTTGGAATCACTCCTCTTAGTCTCTGTTCACATATATATGCGAATAGAATGCAATTTGAACCACATCCGATTCGCATAACATGCGAACCAGCAGTCTTCTCAATGCTGCCGGTTCACACATGTGCAGTGCGGTTTAAAAAAAAAAAAAGAAGTCCTGTGCGTTTTTCAGTCCGGTTCAGATGTAATTCCAGGTACAAATTTGCACCTGAACCGGTGAACAGAACCGTAGTCGACTGCCGCGTTGAAACCGCTGCTGCACATATGTGAACGAAGCCTTAGGCAGCAGCAAACGGCAACTCCCACTGGAACAGATAGAGCTCACCAAGGAGCCAACAGAAAGGTGAGAGAGCCACTGGCGACTCGGGATCGTGCAGCGGCGTGACATCAGCACTGAGCTTCCGCCCCAACTAGTTTCGTCCAAATGGACATTCTCAAAGGGCATAGTAATGTGAGTGCAGGGCATCAGGTCCACTGCAGCACTCGGAGCATAGGGTTTGCTGACATCATGACATCAGCAACACTTCCAGCATCATTGAGGACCACCCGGCCTAAAGAAGAAGTGACTAGGAAAAACACCCTGTGGCATCACATGACCGGCCAGGCGACATCGGAGCGCCAACACCTTAAGATAGAGCTCTCCAAGTAGCCGACAGAAAGCTGAGAGAGCCAGGATTGTGCAGCGGCGTGACGTCAGCACTGATATTCCACCCCGACTAGTTTTGTCCATATGGACATTCTCACAAGAGTACCATAGTTAAACCACCACCTCCGTTTTTTTTTGTTTTTATTTTTTTTTTATTTAAATCCCCCACCAAAAAAAGACCAAAAAACAAATAGATTAAAAAAGGAGGAGCTATCCCTGCAGTACTCTCATTTCACCATGAGATGCCCTCAGTCTTCTAGGTTGATTGACAAGCACAGTTACTCAACGTGTAAGACTGAGGACATATGTGAGCAGGGCCGGGACAAGGGGTGGGCAGGAGGGACAGCTGCCCTCGGCACAATGGTTTACTGTAATTATGGGGGCGCCTTCCTTCTGTTACAAGGCTGGCAGGAGTAGTGACAGCGGTGGTGATTTTGACAAGCGAGTGAATGCTGAGCGTAGGATCCCCTAAGCTTGCACATCGTGTGAGTAGGAGGTGGCATCTTTGCCCTGGGCGCTGGATGACCTTGTCCCGGCACTGTACGTGAGTGTAGTGCGCCAGGCTCACCGCGGCACTCTGCTTTCACTGATTAACGGGGCATAGGGTGGTGCTGACATCATCACATTAGCAACAATTCCAGCATCATTGAGGACCACCCAGCCTAAAGAAGAGGTGACTAGAATAAAGTCCCTGTGTCAACACACGGCTGGCTAGAAGACATTGAAAAAAGGCAAGTTGCTAAAAAAGTATAAAACACAACCTGTTCCTTGGGGGGTGGTGCCAAGTTTGGAGCAGGCTTTTAATGTTGGCCTTCCTATTGACTCCACCTGGTCTCGTTTTTGGGCCAATTTCTGGTGGATCTCCAGTCATGTTCAGTAAGCCATCAATACAAACATGCAATATCTCAGGGGATTTTGGCGGCACACAGAGACAATGAAGCTGGTTCCAGTAATGGAGGGACCTTCAAAAAAAGGAACAATAACCAAGACCTGGTCTACCCGGACTGAGACACGAGACCAGCCCCAGACCGCCATGGCTGCCTGCATCTTCCCCCAGGAGCCGTGTATTTTCTACTTCTATCCAGCCATGTTACAATGTTTCATTTCCAGCGTGGCTCTGAAACACACATTTACCAGACGCCGCAATTTGGAACGCTCAAAGTGCTCTTCAATAAGCGGCTATTTCTCTCTCCATTCTCTGCGCTTTACCTCTATTGAAATGCTCGGCTCTAACTACCTTAAGTGAGGCCTGCGCATAAAAAAACCCATCTGCACGGAGAGCCAAATTAGTTCCATGGAACGATGCACCGTGATTGACCTTGACAAGTGTATGGCTATAATATAACCCCGGGGAGGAACCGCCGCTCTGCGAGCCCTGGACGATAATTTACAGGCTTTTATATTAATGTGAAAGAGCGCGCAATCTGCTTTCTGCTGAGAAAAAAAAAATCTTTGAAGTAGAATCTTCCAGCACTTGTGTGTCCAGGCAATGCAGAAACTCCCGAAACTCCCCCCTCTATCTACAGAATCTATCTATCTATCTATCTATCTATCTATCTATCTATCTATCTATCTATCTATCTATCTATCTATCTATCTATCTATCTATCTATCTATCTATCTATCTATCTATTCTCTCTTCCTATTTATCTCTATTTCTTTCTCTGATCCTTTTCTCCATCTTCTATCTCTCTTTCTCTAGCCCCTCTCTACCCCCCATCTACTTCCTGTCTTTCTTTCTCTCCATCTCTGTCCCCAAATTTTCCTTTTTTCTCTGACACCTTCCCTTTATCACTTTTCTTTCCTCTCTGCCCCATCCACATTCTCTCTCTCTGTCACCATCGTCTCTTTCCACCACCTCTATCTTTCTCTGACTTCTCCCACATTTCACCCTAAGTTTTTCGCCCCACCCCCAATAATAACCCCCAACATTGGTGTCAACTACGGCAATAGTAACCCCAACACTGGTGTCAGTGGACCCAATAATAACCCCCTACATTGGTGTCCGTTACTTTAATAATAACCCCCTACATTGGTATCAGTTACGACAATAATAACCCCCAACATTGGTGTCAGTGGACCCAATAATAACCCCCTACATTGCTATCAGTTATGGCAATAATAACCGCCAACATTGGTGTCAGTTACGGGAATTATCCCCAACACTGGTGACAGTGGACCCAATAATAACTCCCTACATTGGTGTCCGTTACTTCAATAATAATCCATTGGTATCAGTTACGGCAGTAATAACCCTCTACATTGGTGTGAGTGGACCCAATAATAACCACTACATTGGTATCAGTTATGGCAATAATAACCCCCAACATTGGTGTCAGTTATTGCAATAATAACCCTCAACATTGGTGTCAGTTATTGCAATAATAACCCTCAACATTGGTGTCAGTGAACCCAATAATAACCCCCTACATTGGTGTCAGTGAACCCAATAATAACCCCCTACATTGGTGTCCGTTACTTCAATAATAATCCATTGGTATCAGTTATGGCAGTAATAACCCTCTACATTGGTGTGAGTGGACCCAATAATAACCACTACATTGGTATCAGTTACGGCAATAATAACCCCCAACATTGGTGTCAGTTATTGCAATAATAACCCTCAACATTGGTGTCAGTTACGGGAATTATCCCCAACACTGGTGACAGTGGACCCAATAATAACCCCCTACATTGGTGTCCGTTACTTCAATAATAACCCATTGGTATCAGTTATGGCAGTAATAACCCTCTACATTGGTGTCAGTGGACCCAATAATAACCACTACATTGGTATCAGTTATGGCAATAATAACCCCCAACATTGGTGTCAGTTATTGCAATAATAACCCCCAACATTGGTTTCAGTTACTTCAATAATAACCCCCAACACTGGTGACAGTGGACCCAATAATAACCACCAACATTGGTATCAGTTACAGCAATAATAACCCCCAACATTGGTGTCAGTTACTTCAATATTAACCCCAAACATTGGTGTCAGTAAGCCCAGTAAAAACCCCAGCATTGGTGTCAGTGGATGCAAAAATAGCCCCAGCCTACTATCAGTGAACGCAAAAATAACCCTGGGTATCGGTGTCAGTGGACACAATAATAACCCCCCATATAGGTGTCAGTGGAAACCAAAGTCAGTGAGCACAATAGTAACCCCCCCCCAAGATTGGTGTCAGTGGACCCAGTAAAAACCCCCAGCATTAGTATCAGTGGACACAATAATATCCCCCCAACATTAGTGTCAGTGGACCCAGTAATAACCCCCAGCATCAGTATCTGGACACAATAACACCCCCCAGAAATGTGTCAGTGAATACAATAATAACCCCCAACGTTGGTGTCAGTAAACCCAGTAATATTCCCCAGCATTGGTATCAGTGGACACAAGGATAACCCCCGACAGTGGTGTCAGTAACTGCAATAGTAACCTCCTCAATTGACGTCACTACCAATGCTGTTGTTGATACAATGATACCCCCTCCTGCATTGGTGCTTAGTAGCAGTGTCATGTGACCCATCCCCTCCATTGGTGGTCATTGGCAGTTTTTTCAACCCCCCCCAACCACTAGTGGTCAGACCAGCAGCAATGAAATGTAGTACCCCCCCACTCTGCTCTGTGTTGGAGGTTAATGCAGACAGTTTTAGTAAAATGTAATCCCCCCACCCACCCTGCATTGGTGGTCTGTGCAGTCATTGCCAGTAAAGGATCAGTGCAGTCAGTGGCAGTCCGCATGGGGTCTATGGGTCGTGTGTTGGGCACCACTGCTCTAAAGAATTCCCTTTTGCTCCTCCCCCATCAGCTACATATAAGGTCATGTAGGGAGATGGGGGGGCAGAGGAGCTGGGCCAGCATAGAGAGTATTTGACTATGACCAGCAAGGGGGAGCTGTGCTAGGTAATTTACTCCCCTGGAGTGATAATATTAGCTAGCAACCTCAAAAGCATGCTCTTAAAAGGTCTTCATTTTATTGAATAGCCACAGTGAACAAACGGTGATTAAATCAATTGACTCGTTTCAGCTTATAAGGCCTTAGTCATAATTTATGACTAAGGCCTTATAGGCTGAAACGCGTCAACTGATTTAATCAGCATTTGTTCACTGTGGCTATTCAATAAAATGAAGAAGTTTTAAGAGCAACAACCGGAGTGCGGATCATTTTTTCTACATTACTCTACTCAGCCAGCGACTGTCATGGACCGGTCATGCTTATTTCTATTACAAGGGATTTTTACATTTCGTGTAGTAGGAATAAAAGTGATAAAAAAAAAAAGGGACAGCGTAAAAATTAAAAATGAAATAAATAAGAAGATAAAATAAAAAATTTTTAAAAGCACCCCATCCCTCTGAACTTGCACGGAGAAGCAAACGCATATGTAAACGGTGTTCAAACCACACATATGAGGTATCGCCGCGATCGTCAGAGTGAGAGCAATCATTTTAACACTAGATCACCCCTGTAACTCTAAACAGGTAACCTGTAAACAAAACTGTAAAAGCGTTACCTATGGAGATTTTTAAGTACCCTAGTTTGTTGCCATTCCACGAGCGGGCGCAATTTTAAAGCGTGACATGTTATGTATCTATGTACTCACCGTAACATCATTTTTCACATTATACAAAGAAAATTGGTCTAGCGTGAATTTTATGGGGGTTTTTTTGCCAAAAAATTGGGGTAACTATTGTGTTTTTTTTTTTATTAAAGTGTATTTTTTCCCAAAAAACGCAAATACAGTGTGACATAAAATATTGCAATGACTGCCATTTTATTCTCTAGGGCCCTTCCAAATATATATATATATATATATATATATTTATTATGTTTGGGGGTTCTAAGTAATTTTATAGTAAAAAAAAAAAAAAAATACTGATTTTTACTTGTACAACAACAACAAATGTAACAAAAAAGGCCTGGTCAGCAAGTGCTTAAGAACTGGCGAGGAGACGATTGTTTATCTCGCACGCCCTGCGAACAATGTCAGATAACAGGACGCTTATCTCACACTTAAAAACAATTCTGAACACAATGAGCCC
This sequence comes from Lithobates clamitans, assembly GCA_037952925.1. Lineage (NCBI taxonomy): Eukaryota > Metazoa > Chordata > Amphibia > Anura > Ranidae > Lithobates > Lithobates clamitans. The sequence continues at coordinate 12,363 of JBBGZY010002548.1, read as the reverse complement.
ATTGGCTCTCGCATAACCCCCCCCCCCCCCTTTCATGATTCATGGGCTCATTCTGCCCTCCGTGGGTACATGCCAAGGTCCAGAGGGCTGTTTTTTTTTTTCCAATGTGTGAGAACAACCTGTTACACCGGTAGGGGGGGGGGGGGGGCGCTGGTGATAAGAGACGGATCGCTTTCCCCAGGAATGCCATTGTCTTCTGTTCCCACCACATCCCCTATTGATAATGGCATCATTGTGGGTGTCGGTGACACAATGTACGGGCACAGGACAGGCCATCCATCAGGGCTTTTCTTAAAAGTGGTTTGATTGCGATGATACATGATATTATAACACGCGCCGGCGAACAATATCCGCACGGCGGTTCCAGAGGCGCGGTGCCAGGCCGCAGTGTATGCCAGGTGCCAGCAACCAAATACAACACCTTGTGCTGGATGTAAAGATTTGGATTACTAGCAAATCCGCCATTTTGCCCAATTCTTGACTAACTCCTTCCAATTTTCCAAACCGACAGAGTCCGAAAGAGTTTGCTTAGTGGGGCCGTCCTCTAAAGCAGAGGTCTCCAGACTGTCCAAACAAAGGGCCAGTTTACTGTCCTTCAGACTGGGAGGGGGCCGGACTGTAGCTGGTGGGAGTAGGAAATGCTCCAGTATCCGTGGAAGTAGACTATGGGTTTTTTTTTTTTTTACAAAAGGCAAATCCACTGCACACTACAAGTGCACTTGGAATCACAGTCGCTGTAGATCCGAGGGGGACATGCAAGGAAAATAAAAAACAGAATTTTATCTTGCACATGATTGGATGATAGAAATCAGCAGAGCTTCCCCTCATTTCAGATCTTCCCCTCAGATCTACAGCGACTGTACTTCCAAGTGCACTTGTAGTGCAAAGTGGATTTGCCTTTAGTAAATCAACCCCAATGTCTCAGGCTTGATGGTAAGTGGGGTTAAAACAATTACATAGTGCCCCACCATTGGTAATAATGAGTAAAAACGTGTGCCATCACTGGTATTAATGGTAGGAATAATACCCCATCGTTGGTATTAATGGGAGTAATAATACCCCATCGTTGGTATTAATGGGAGGATCTATCCTCAGTGGTTAGAAGTGCAGGGGGGTCCTTCTATCATTTTATCTGTCTGTCTATCTCTATCTATTGTGGCTCAGTGGTTACTATCTATCTATCTTATCCAGGCTTAGTGGTTATCAGATCTATGTGTATATAATAGTGATCTCCCGCGCTCAAAGTAATCAAGAAAAATACAACCAATGCTGCTACTTATAACCATAAATATCAAAACCAGTGAAAATAGGATGATTCACAGTAGCACAACAATAACACCTAAGTCATTCAGTGTTCAATACAAAAATGTAGTGAAATCGAATATATAAAATATTCTATGTGCAAAAGAAAATAATCAAAAATAGTAAAAATTATTAATAATATTGATTATTTTTACTATTGTAGCGGGCACCTACTTCCAAGTAGGTGAGCTTTTTGAGTTTAAATAACAAAGTATGGTTTCAGGTAAATTTAGGCAGGCTTGCATTGTGATTCCAGGCCTGGTTGTTTATTTTGGGAACTGGGAGTGTCAGTGTAGTGCAGGGTGTGGCCACCTGTGCTCGGACCCAGAGATGCCTCCTCTTGCTTTCAGTGGAAATGGTTCTGGAAGAAAGGTTGGACTTGGGATCTGAGTGACAGGCAACTTGTGTGTGAGTTCTGTCCAATCATTAATTTGTTTGGCAGGAGGAGGGACTTCCATATAAGCTGGGGTCACATGCTGCTAGAGGGTTCGAAAAAGAGTCTCGGAGAGGGAGAGTGGAGAGAGAAGGCCCCTGCGGGGAGCCAAGCAGAGCCCCCCCCCTATGGGGGAGGAGGGGCGGGACCAGGCCACACGGAGGAGAGGAGTGAGTGACACCACACAGCATGTAGTCGCTGGTGTCACTGGACTCCCCTGTGGGGAAGGGATCGTGCCAGACTGGAGAGAAAGGATGGAGAAACCATTACAGAAGAAGTAACAACTAAGCGGAAGACAACTGGGCGATCGACCGTTTGTTAATGGCACATGGACTGTTGATCAAGTGAGTGAAAGCCCAGGCGAAGGGTACTACCAGAGGCTGAGGGATGTTGGTACGCAAGTCAGTGAGACAGGTGGAGATGGCCTGTGACTTTGGGTTCAACAATGCCCCGGGATTCCAATCAGTCAGGCGGGAGGAATTATTCAGAGTAATCTCTTCCTTAGCTCAACTTGGAAGTACTGTACAGACGGGAAGTAGTGGTCAAAAGGCGGTGGTAGAGCTTCGAGCACAAATAGAGATACAGATTGTTCTAAAAAAAGGCCTATGGGTCAAGAAGTTATTCAGAGTGACTCTTTACTATTCGTTCTCTAGAAAATCTACCCCAGTCTATATGCAAAGAGTTATTCAGAGTGGCTCTTTGCTATTCGTTTCATTGTACTCAAGGACCGGACTACTCCTGTCATCCCAAAGGAAAGTTATTCAGAGTGACTTTTCATAGTCCGCATTGTTCTAAGTCTTTGCATGAGAGAGCAAAGGAAAGATTATAAAGCAGCAAAAGAGCATCTCAGAAAACCCTTCTCCTATCCCAGTTCATGTTACACCAATAAAGCAAGAGAAAACTACAAAATGGACTGTTTCTATTTCTATGGGCTGCGATGGGCTAGATGGTAAATATGATTTACGGATAGAACACACAAATTGCAGCTCCTTCGGGGGTAGTGCGCTACATGGAGGTCCCACGAGATTTCTGTTTCATATTTGATCACTAGCCATTTCCCATAGCAACGGAGTCTGCATTTTAGTAAATGTTGCCAAGATAGTCTGCAGTATAATAGTGCCTGCCACCAGGTGTCGCTGGGGAGGACTTTGGAAATGTGCAGCTACAGTTCCTTGTGCGCTGAACCAACAAGTGGGGGGTGGAGCCACGCCCCAGAGAAAAAAAAAGTTTGTCAGCGTTCAGCGTGCCACGCACCAGACCGAAAAGGCAGAGGAGGATGGCAGAAGGTGTTGGAAGTACACCCGTCATACAGCGGTTACCTGAGTTGCAGGACCAGGTTCTGATCGATACCGGTGTTCGTTTGGAGCTCATCGGAGGACTGGCACTAGGAGTGATTGATGGAGTAGAGAGACTTTGCATGTTGTGTCCCGGATGTCAGAGGCCTACCGTTGGAGTCGCCACCTAGGCTCGGTGTGGGCACTGCAGTGCTCAGCTAACACGACTGGGACCCGTTCAACAGGAAGTCCGGTACCATTCCGCCAGTCTTACAACCGGACTTTGTCTGCCGCAGATGCAAGTGACTCGGAAGGCCGGAGAGGGTCATATGTCGCCTGCAGCAGCAGTGGAGGAGCTCCCGTCTGATTCGACTGAATCGGAGCCACTGAAGGATCAGGTAGGATCTAATGGGGGAGCCTGTGGCCTGGCTGGGGACTCAGGGACTGCCGGAGTTAGTGTACAGTCTTTGGAGGACACCCCTGAGGAGCCGGCTGGCAATAAGTCCTTTGTTATACCTGTCCAGAAGGAGCCTAGTTTACAGGAGGGGGATCCCTCTGGTGAGCCGGACAGGGTGAACAGAGGCCGGGCTGTAGATTGGAGGTCACAGCAAGTCCTAGAGAAATATGGATCTATGGACAATTTATTTGAGTGGTCATCCCCTGAAAAGGCTGAATCTAGCGATGAAGAAGAATGGTTCTTAGAGAGTTGTACCTCAGTGGAAGCTTCTACGGGAGTGTCAGAGAAATCACTCAGCACATCTAAAACCCCAGTACCCCCCTTCAATGTCTCAGCTACTGTCCTTCCTACCAGGGCAGCCACGTACCAACAGTGGGTCAGTAGAGCTTCTGACTCATGCATTTTGCCTGGCCGAGGAAAGGCTAAAGATTTACTTAGACTTTCGAGATTCCAGCGGGAAGTTCAAAGGAAAGTTGATCAGGAGTGGGGCCTGGATTACCCTTATGTTCCTGAGTGGATCATGGAGATTGTTGAGAATTCCCGGGTAGCGTGGGAAGATGACCTTATTTGGGACTATCTTCATGTTCCTAAACCTAAGCGGACACCTGATAGTGAAGTCTGGGTCCGATTCAAAGACATTCACCGTGAATGGAGACTTGGGAGAGCAATTCACAAAGACAAAGTGTTGGTGGTAAAGGCAGGACAAAACACCCGCAGTTACTCCATCTCAGTGAGAGGACAAGGGGACAATCCGAAAAGGTTACCTGACCCAAGGTATTACTTGTAAGCAGGACTGCTGGAGAGGTAGTCACAAGTGTGCTTTAATACCCATATTGACTGCAGGACGGCAGATGGGTTAGGGTGGGTTATCCCAAAAATGGTCTGTTCAGCAGGAGACTCACATTCAGGGTGCCTGACAAGGACAAAGTTATGGACACTAGAATGTGCTGTCTCTGCTAAGTCCCTTTGCCACAAGTACTTCTACAATGACTCCTGTTTAGGAGCCAAACAGAAAGTCTATTTGCCAACGGGCAGATGGATTCATTTGCTGAGCATGTCTGTTCAGGGTGCGCTCTGCTACTACTACTATATAAGGAAAAAAAGTAATACATTGTGGCTCAGTGGTTAGTAGTTCTAATGATCTATCATTGGTTTTGTAATTACCAGATAAATCTATCATGGTTAGCAGTGCTGGGATCCTTCTATTTATCTTAATTTGTGTCTATTGTGGCTCAGTAATTAACAGCACTAGGGTGCTTAGTGGATCTATCTATCTATCTATCTATCTATCTATCTATCTATCTATCTATCTATTTATTTGTCTGCTATCTCTATCTGTATCTATTGTGGCTCAGTGGTTACTATCTATCTAGCTATCTATCTAAATATCTCTATTCAGGCTCAGTGGTTACTATCTATCTAGCTATCTATCTAAATATCTCTATTCAGGCTCAGTGGTTGCTGGTTGTAACAATCTATCCATGTCTATTGTCAATATATCTATCTTGGCTTGGTAGTTAGCAGATCTATGCATTATCAATCGATTAGATAGATAGTAACCACTGAGCCACAATAGATACAGAAGCTAGAGATAGGCAGACAGAGAAATAGATAGAAAGCCCCCCCCCCCCCCCGCACTGCTAACCACTGAGGACAGACAGACTGAGATAGATAGGATAGATAAATAGGATGGATGGATAGATAGATAGATAGATAGATAGATAGATAGATAGATAGATAGATAGATAGATAGATAGATAGATAGATAGATAGATAGATAGATAGGTAGATAGATAGATAGATAGATAGATAGATAGATAGATAGAACAGATAAACTATCTATCTATATATCGTATTCAGGCTTAGTGACTATCAGATCTATGTATCTATTATCAATCAGTTTATATGTCTATTACATAATTATCTGTTGTGGCTCAGTGATTATTGGACCTATTGGCTCAGTGGTTAACAGTTCTATCTATGTATCTCCATTATCAATCTATCTATCTCTAGCGTGGCTCAGTGGTTAGCTTACTGTCTTGCATGCCTTCAACCTGCAAGGAGTTTGCATGTTCTCCCTGTGCTTGTGTTGGTTGCCTCCCACATGCCAAACTGCTCTAGTATGTATGTGAGTTAGGGACCTTAGATTGTAAGCTCTTGAGGGCAGGGACTGGTGTTTATGTAAAGGGTGGTGTACATTGATGGTCCTATATTAATGGCCATAATAAACAATCGGTCTATCTCTGTTCATTCGATAGAAGTACCTTCTGCTGGTTCATAGACATCTGCATGAAGCCTTTAGCACACAGCGCCTCGGTATTGGCGGGCTCCGCCCTCAGCACGGCGTTGTAATCGAATATCGCCGTCTTCTTCTGTCCCAGCTGCCCGTAACATCTGCCTCTGGCCAGCAGCGAGTCCTTGGCATGGCCTCCTGTCCGTAAATACACAACGCCTTTTTGTTTAGCAATGCTGACAATACAAACGTCATCACATCCACCCCTGACAATTCACGCCATTTATTCCACCCCATCACAGCACAGATGTTTAAGTCATTTGCTCACTTTTGCCAGAACACCTGCGCTGAGTGTTTGGTGGAAGGTTTGTTTTTTTTATTGTTAACAAAAATTTCTATTGTATTCTTATCTTAACATTTCCAGAATGTTTGCTATATCAAGTCATATTTGGAACTGCAGCACTACTCACAATAAAAGGATCAGTCCACCCTCAACTGATACGTTAGTGTTTCATTTATATAAAAAAAAAAATAATTGCAGAACTTGTACACGTGTTCTGTGCAAATAGGTGCAACAATCAAATGTTATTTGACTTTTTCCTCTCCAGGTTGATTGTTCTTCAATCATACAGGATAAAGTAAATCAGGACAATACCACATTATGGTCACTAGATGGCGCTGATGATCACAGCAGATAAATACTTATTTACTATGATCATCAGTGACATCTAGTGGCCATAAAGCAGTATTTTTATGATTCACTCTATGAGGAATATTCAACCTGGATAGAAAATAGCCCTACCCTACACCTTGCTAGATGGAGAAATTGAGGGGCTATGTCTTAACTGGCAATTGTTCAGAAGCTAGCAGAATCAGAAGCTGTCCTTTCTATGGGTCACCTCTCTTGTCAATTAATTCTGCACATATTTGCTAAAGCCTGGACACAAAAGTTCCAACACATGGAGGCTGAATAATTATCTATCTATCTATCTATCTATCTATCTATCTATCTATCTATCTATCTATCTATCTATCTATCTATCTATCTATCTATCTATCTATCTATCTATCAGTACTGGGGTTCGTCTATTTATCTGCCCATCTCTATCTGTACATATTGTGGCTCAGTGGCTACTAGTAATGGGGTCCTTCTATATATCTGTCTATCTCTATCTATTGTGGCTCAGTGGTTAGCAGTAATAGCGTCCTTCTATTTGTCTACCTCTATCTGTATCTATTGTGGCTCAGTGATTAGCAGTGATGGGTCCTATTTATCTATCCATCTCGATCTGTACATACCGTGGCTCAGTGGTTAGTAGTACTGGGGTCCTTCAATTCATCTGTCTATCTCTGTACATAGCTATTGTGGTTCCGTGGTTACTAGTACTGGGGTCCTTCTATATATCTGTCTATCTCTATCTGTTGTGGCTCAGTGGTTTAGCAGTACTAGCGTCCTTCTATTTGTCTACCTCTATCTGTATCTATAGTGGCTCGGTGGTTAGCAATGCTTGATCCTATTTATCTGTCCATCTCTATCTGTACACACCATGGCTCAGTGGTTAGTAGTACTGGGGTCCTTCAATTCATCTGTCTATCTCTATCTATTGTGATGTAATGGCTAGCAGTGTTGGGGTCCTTCTATTTATCTGTCCATCTCTATCTGTATGCATTGTGGCTCAGTGGTTAGTAGTACTGGGGTCCTTCTATTTATTTGTCTATCTCTATCTGTATGTATTGAGGCTCAGTGGTCAGCAGTGCTGGGGTCCTTTTATTTTATCTGTCCATCTCTATCTGTACGTAGTATTGTGGCTCAGTGGTTAGTAGTACTGGGGTCCTTCTACTTATTTGTTGATCTCTATCTGTATCTATTGCGGCTCAGTGGTCAGCATTACTGGACTCTTTCTAGTTATCTGTCTATCCCTATCAGTATCTATTGTGGCTCAGTTGTAATGGGGTCCTTATATTTATCTACCTGTCTCTGTCGTGGCTCAGTGGTTAACAGTACTGGGCTCCTTTTACTTATCTGTCTGTCTATCTGTATCTATTGAGGTTCAGGGGTTACCAGTATGACGCCTATCTATCTATCTATCTATCTATCTATCTTGGCAGCAGTTATCCATATCAATGATGGGATCTTGTCTTGCCACCGATGTGACCAATCAGCCGTATCCTCGTACCTGACGCTATAATAGCGAAGGATAAGTAGGCCACGGCCTCCCTTCAGGTAGGCCTCCCCCTGTCTGCTCTGTAGGATGGACATGCCCTTGCGTGGCAGTGACTCTGCATCAGTCTGCGATCCTCTTCTATAAAAATATCCATGATGGGCAAAAGGCAAGAAGTGTCACCCCAGCTGGATCACCTTCTTAATGAGCTGAGGAAGAGAGAAGAATAAAATCATCACCTTCATAGCAAATGTCCTCCTCATTTTATTAAAGGGTCAGTCCACCTAAAACTGATACTGACCAGTAGATGCTGGGGAGCTAAATAATTATGAGGGGTTCCCACCATCCCTGAGCTGAGATCCCGGGTCTGTAACCTGCTGTGCCCATTATGAGGGGTTCCCACCATTCCTGTGCTGAGTTCCTGGGTTGGCACACCAGCTGTGCCCATTATGAGGGGTTCCCACCATCCCTGTGCTGAGTTCCGGGGTCTATACACCAGTTGTGCCCATTCTGAGGGGTTCCCACCATCCCTGATCTGAGTTCCTAGTTCTGTACACCAGCTGTGCCCATTATGAGGGGTTCCCACCATCCCTGTGCTGAGGTCCCAGGTCTATACACCTGCTGTGCCCATTATGAGGGGTTCCCACCATCCCTGTGCTGAGGTCCCAGGTCTATACACCAGCTGTGCCCATTATGAGGGGTTCCCACCATCCCTGAGCTGAGTTCCCAGGTCTGTACACCTGCTGTGCCCATTATGAGGGGTTCCCACCATCCCTGTGCTGAGTTCCCAGGGTCTGAACACTTGCTGTGCCCATTATGAGGGGTTCCCACCATCCCCTGAAGCTATGTACAGCACCCTGCCAGCCTGTTCCACCAGTCAAAATCTGTCTGCATTGCATAGAGAAGAACAGAGACCCAGGGATGAGTAATATCACTCATCGGATTGCTGTTCTTGCAATCATGGAGGCTCGGCATCAAACATGGGCGTAGTCACAGATTCCTGTTCACAGGAAGCCATGTCCTTGTTCCTGCCACCCCACCAGCCATGGTCTGCCTGCATTGCATGGAGAAGTACAGAGACCCAGTCATGATATCAGTGTGTCTGAGATATGGTATGTAATGAAAATGAAAAGCTTTTATTAAAAAAAAAAAAACGCACAGGGAAAATTCCCAGGAAGAAAGTTCTGAATTCTCATGTTTTGGTAGCTGAGCCATTGAAGTACATTGGGAAGAGCTGCGCTGCCACCTGCTGTCAGATGTGTGTATGCACAACTCATGGACTTCAATCTAGCACACCGTCTGCCTATGAAGTGACAGATTGCACCATCCACATGGCAATAAATATCTGCAGCTGGACAAGGATATCAATCGGTGCCATCCAAACGAGTTCTGTATATAATACCATTGCAACATTTTACCCTATTAGAGTGTAAGCTCTTATGAGCGGGTCCCTCTTGTACTTTATTATATTTGTAACACTTCTGCCTCCCTTCATATTGTAAAGCGCTGTGCAAACTGTTGGCATTAAATAAATCCTGTATAATAAGGTTTGCTCTGTGTACCTTCCTTGTAGGTGAGACTACATCAGAGGGGAGCACGGAAGATGATTTTCTAGATAACAAAATAGGCACAGTGGCGTACAATGGGGGGGGCAGCCGGGACCGTAGCCCCCGGGCGCAGCATTTAGAGGAGAGCAGACAGGGCCGGCGCCACCATAAGGCAGCCTCAGATCCTGATCCCGAGCGTGTGCAGGCAGTGAGCGCCACGCTGTGCTCGGGGCGTCAGGCTTGGGGTGCCGGCAGAGGAGGGGGTCGGTGTGGTGGAGGCTCCCCGCTGGTTGCTGCAGCTTCCGCCGCCACCGGAAATCCTTCTGGAGATATTCTCCTTCCTGCGTGGGACCCTCCTGTCCATGGTGCTGCAGGACCTGTGGGATGTGGGGGGATTGTGATGGGGGAGGGGGGTATCTGAAGGATTTATCAGAGTGGGGGGTATGGGGGGTGATCAGAGGGGGGGGGCGGTGCATTGGGTGGGGGATTAGGGTGGGGGGTATCTGGGGGTGTGATTAGAGTGTGGGGGGGGGTGGATCTGGAGGGTGTAACCAGGGTGGGGGGATCTGGGGGGGTATCCAGATGTGTTATCAGAGTGGGGGGAGGGGGTGATCAGAGTGCTGCAGGGCTGGTGAGATGGGGGGGGGGGATTGTGTGTGTGTAATGGGGGTAGTTGGGGGGTGTGATCAGAGTGATGGTGGGGTATCTTTGGAGTGTGATCAGGATTGGGGTAACTGTGGGGGGGGGGAATATCTGGAGGTGTTATCAGAGTGGAGGGGGTGATCAGAGTCCTGCAGGACTGGTGAGATGTGGGGGGGTTGTGAGTGACGGGGGAGGGGGGTATCTGGGGGTGTGATCAGGGTGGAGGTAACTGGGGGGGGTATATGGAGGTGTATCTGGGGTGTGTGATCAGAGTGGGGTATCTGGTGGGTGATCAGAGTGGGGGGGGCGGTATCTGGGGGATGTGTTTAGAGTAGGGGGTATCTGGGGGTGTGATCAGTATGGGGGGGCAGTATCTGGGGGGGGGGGTATCTGGGGGTTGTGATCAGAGTGGGGGGGCGGTATCTGTGTGGGGGTGCTGTATCTGGGGGGTGTGATCAGTGTGGGAGGGTGGTATCTGGGGGGGTGTTCAGAGTGGGGGATAGTATCAGTGTGGGGGGGGGGCAGTATCTGGGGGGGGGTTGGGGTGGGTGGGGTCTATCTGGAGTGTGTGATCAGTGTGGGGGGCAGTATCTAGGGGGAGGTTTAAGGGTGGGTGGGGGGTATCTGGGGGGTGTGATCAAGGTGGGGGGGCGGTATCTGGGGGGGTGTTTGTTGTGGGTGGGGGGTACCTGGAGTGTGTGATCAGTGTGGGGGGGGGGGCGTAATCAGTGTGGGGGGGTGTTTGGTGTGGGGTGGGGGTATCTGGAGGGTGTGATCAGTGTGGGGGGGGGGGTTTGGTGTGGGTGGGGGTACCTAGAGTGTGTAATCAGTGTGGGGGGGGGGGGTATCTGGGGGTGTGTTTGGTGTGGGTGGGGGGTATCTTGGGGGTGTGATCAGTGTGTGTGTGTGGGGGGTGTTTGGTGTGGGTGGGGGGGCATCTGGGGGGTGTGTATCTGGAGTGTGTGATCAGTGTGGGGGGGGGTGGGTATCTGAGAAAATTTCAGGGTTTGGAGGAGGACCAGAGGAGGGGAGCACCAGAAGAGCTGGGAAGCAGAAAGTGCAGGGTTTGGAGGAGGACCAGAGGAGGGGAAGATCAGAGGAGCTGGGAAGCAGAAAGCACAGAGTCTGAAGGAGGACCAGAGGAGCTGGGAAGCAGAAAATGCAAGGTTTGGAGGAGGACTAGAGGAGTTGTGAAGCAGAAAATGCAAGGTTTGGAGGAGGACTGGAGGAGGGGAGGACCAGAAGAGCTGGGAAGCAGAAAGTGCAGAGTCTGGAGGAGGACCAGAGCAGAGCTGGAGTCAGCTGCCAGATTCTGCTGAATGCTGAGACCAGGGGAGGTGGAGACAAGGGGATGCACAGAGGCGCAGGATCTGGAGGAGAAGTTCTGTCCTCCTCTCTGCTGCAGACTGATGAGAGGGGGGGCTTGTGGGCAGAGACAAGCTTCCCCACAGGGAAGCACAGGATCTGCAGGAGGAATTCTGTCCTCCTCTCTGCTGCCAACTGCTGAGATAAGGTGGGGGCAACAGCAAGGGGGGTGCCGCAGCTGCAGGAGAGGTGCGAGGGCCACACATGGAATGGCCTGGTGGGCCGGATTCAACGCTCAGGTCTTGTGTTTGACACACTTGATCTAAGTATATATATATATATATATATATATATATATATATATATATATATATATATATATATATATATATATATATATATATATATATATATATATAGCACCATCTAGTGGCCAAATGCTGTATTTGCAAGTTGCTGCAATCACAAGGTTTTTGTATGTCTACAGACTCTACACAAGAGAAGTTTTTACAGCTAAATCAAAATTCAAAAATTAATAAAAATTCAATGTATACAAAACGGTGGCGAATACGCCTTGATAGGGCGCTTTCTGACCAGCTAATGTGCAATGCGAGTCTTTGACAGCAAAAGAGTGGCAAAAGATCAGCGAACCAATCACGTTCCTCTTTATAACTCCTCTTATTAATATAAAACTCTCCCCAAGCCGGTTATAATGACTATACAATAATATAGTACAGATGGTTATTGTATTGTCTAAGGTGCAATGCCGCCATCTGCTGCTCACAGACAGACTTGCAGCCCCCTACCTGGTTCCCGTCGTATATAAAGCCCTTTTTCAGCTGCAGAAGGGCCAGCCTGGCCAGGACCGGGGACCGCTGAGAGCTGCTGTTGAGGGCCAAACTGAGCATCTTATGGGCTTCTTCTATGCGGTCCATCTGATAGAGAGCGTCGGTGCAGAGGATGCGGCAGACGTCATCCGTGGGGTCCAACATCATCAGGAGCGTGGCC